>CAMOHE010048337.1:0-79869 GCA_946598075.1 Artocarpus hirsutus
GTTTCTTGTTGTGTTGCTCAAGCTATTAAGGAAAATGTGAAGTTAACCTTCATTTGACAAACCATGATATGGGAACCTTGAAAGCAATTCTTTAAATCTCCACTAAGAGCTATAAAATGGTTCCAAATCTTGTTGAACGAAGCTAACAAGAACTTGTTGATAAAACATTTGCAAGGACCTCAAATAAAGACACTAAAACGAAAAATTAAAGACAAGAAAAGTAAAACAAAAGCGAATAAAAATGTCCAAATTAATCCTAAAGTCAATTGGTGTCGATATTAACCAAAATTATACAAACAATCCTCTGCAACGGCGCCAAAAACTTGTTGCCTCTACAAGTGCATAGGTCATACAAGTAATAATGTGTACCGCAGTATAGATATTGTTCCCTCAAGAATTGTGTTCATCTTGTTAAGTACCAAAATTAGATCAACTCTAAAATTATTTAGACAACCAAAATTAAAATAAAACAACGAATAAAATAAAACTAGAAATGAAAATTAAAATGAAAATTGTAGACGGCAGATCTACAATCAAGATGCTAAAATTCCAAATCAAGTTATTCGAAAATTGGGCCCTTAAATCACCGTTAAATGGACCTATTCACTCGAATATATGTGTAAGGTTAGAATAAAATAAACAAAATAATACAGAAATAAGAGAGTGCGTAAGATTTATAGTGGTTCACTCTGTTAATGAAGAGCTACCTCTACTATAGTTCACTATAGAGCACTGAATATAGATTACAAAGAGATGAGAAAGTGAATTGGTAGAGTTCTTGTATCTATTTTTTCGTATATCTTTTACAACAAAGCAACCTTCCCCTTATATAGAGGATGAGAAAGAATCGTGGCCATCAACCGTCAGGCGGAGTGGGATAACACTTTGTAAGTAACTGGAACAGTGGGATACATGTCAATTAGGGATTGGCTACAGAAATCACGTCTCCTCCATGTTTCGGTCCAAGACTAGAGTGATTTAACCGCCAGAACATCGAATTGATATGATCGATCTGGTCGAACAAAGGCTTGAAGAGCGCGAATTATCTTGGATGAAAAGCTTTCAAAAGAGGTAATCGAGCCAAACGAACTAAACAAAATGGCCGATTCGATTGGGCTGGTCTCGTTCGATTCGTTTAGTCATCTTTATTATTGGGCCACTAGGGCCTATAGGCAATTTGGGCCTGACCAAATTGCACCCCAACAGTTAGCCCCCCACTCTTTAGTCCATGTTATGGACTACAGGAGTGAAAATCAAGCCTTAAAACCAACTGCACGTGACTCAGACATCTTTTCATCTATGCTGGAATCATTACCTTTACTTGGGAAATCGCAACAATTAATTACCTACAACACGTGTCCTCATGTGATTGGTAGTCCATTAAAAACCACTACAATGCTGACGTACGCGTCTGATTCGAAAGGACACCACCTCGGTTTGAGCGGAACTTGAAAAGATGCGTAACCCTAGCCCTTAGATCAGATAGCTCTAAATCGATCCCAACCGTCGATCTGGTGCCCTCGGATGGTATATAACTCATTCCCTTCCTTACATCTTCATTCCATCTCTCTCTTTTCGAACTCAAGGCGATTTCCTTCTCGTGTTTCTTAGTTTCTTCGGAGTTTTCAAGCAAGATTTTCTTCCTCTCTTTTAATTTTCTTGCAATTTTCCTTCCATAATCTTGTTTTTCTCCCGATTTTGAGCATTTTGATGCCAAACACGCTTCATTTCTTGAGAAAATCAGTGACTGCTAGACTTGTTTGGCTGTGGCGACCATAAAGCACTCAAGAATAGTTTAAAGCCCTCAAGTTTTAGGATCCTTTGCCTTTTAGATCTTTAAAACCCTAGATTCCCTTTAGTAGTCCTGTTTCCGTAGAAATGTCGAAGGCAGTTGTCATCAACTCGAGCTCCAATAGTAGAGAGGATCCCTGGTTGAGTAGCGACAAAAAGGAGGTGGATGAAATGATCCGCCAATAAAGCTTGATCGAATCGAGCGCAAGAACGATCGGAGTCTAGACTAGCAAAGAGGCGTCAAGCCGAAGAACGAAACGAAACCAGCCAACTGGACCCTCGAGGGCTGACGACGTCGAACCGATCGAAAGGAGGAAATATATTTCTCCAACCAAGGGTGTCTCATTTTTTATGAAGAATCCAGAATCTGTTCTGACAGAAGGTGACTTATTGACAGTGACGTCGAAGTACAGTATACCAACTTCTGTCAAAATACATCTGCCTTATCCAGGGGAGCGATCAGATGCACAAAACAATAACTAGTTTTATGTATATACCAAGTGGTTTAAGCTCGACCTTCAACTGTCGATTCCAAAGTTTATGATCGAGATTATCAGACACTTCTACATTTCCATGACACAGCTTATGCTGAACGGTGTCTAACTGCTTATCGCCTTCATGGTTCTAGTAGAGGAGGCCAGAATTGACTTGGACATATACGATTTTCTCAAATGTTACTATCTAAAGCCAAACAGCAAAAATTTAGGCCGCTTCTACTTCTTTTACAAGCAGTCAAAGCAGCTGATAACAGAGTTTGTAAATGCTGACAGGCACTGGGAGGAGAAATACTTTTTTATGTCGATTAACAGCGATTCCTTTGAACTAACTGCTCGATTTCACTTTCCATTCGCTTTTGGTCATATTATTAAGTACCATTACTTCGTATTTCGAGCAATAATTCCAACTAATCACATGCAATCTCTTTTCCTTACAGATTATGAACCGAATCACCTGGCACCAATTGGCGAGTGATTCCAAGCGAGATTGGATGCATTACTAGCGCTTGAAGGTCAGACTTGGGTAGAAATGTCGCAACCTGATCGACTCTGGAGGCCTTCGATTTGGAAGAGATTTAGAGAAATCCCTACAGGTATTCCTATCCGATTTTCAAAACGAGTCGACTGGGTTTTTGTATGCCGTGGTGCACTTCAGTGGTTGTACGGTCCGTCGAAATATATTACACCTTTATCTAACAAAGACGTTCATCTCGCAGAAGCTGTTTTGTTAGCCATGAAAGTTAAATTTCCTTCGGTTGGTGAGGTACAAAGGAAGAGAGCCGTAGATAAAGCATTGAAGAAAAGAAAGGATTTTGGTGAGCCGTTGGCCGTAAAAAGGTCGATCCCTCCAACCTCGACTGCTGCTCCTCCTCCTCCTTTTGACATATAGCCCCCACCGTCAAAGAAAAGAAAGGGAGGCGAGGCTTCTACGACGACCATGGACGTCGAACAATGTGTTTGCGAGAAAACCCTTGACGTTCCAAAAGACGTTAGCATTATGGAAAATAAGGAGGCAACGACTAAAGTGACCGTGAACTTTTATTTCGAGAAAGACGAAGAGTGACTTGGTGAGAAGTCATTCGCTTGGTTTTACAACGAGTCGGCTACGATGATGGGACAGGTAGATTTAATACAATATTTTATCCTTATTCTTGGATCGCATCTTTTAATATTGAAATCCAATCACGCATGCTCTTCTACTTCACAATCTGTTTGCGAATAAGGCTGCTCACAAGCATGAACAAGAGCTGCTGAGGAGTAGGAAGCTTGAAGAAGAGTTGAAGTCGTTGAAGGCTAAGAGGGACAACAAACAAATGGAGCTCAATACTATGGCAGACACATTGAACAGGTCGAACGAGACAATGCTGAACCTATCTAGTATTGTTCAACTTCTTTAAGAAAAAGTTGATGGCTTGACGAAGGCATTGTCTACGAAAGACAACGACATCGAGGCAGTCAAGAAACAACTGCTCGAGGTCCACGGCACTTCTTCTTTGAAGGCACGATTGGAGGCCTTGATTAAATTCAAATCGGGCCAACTCAACATCGAAACAATTGACGAAGAAATCAAGGACCTCCAAGAACTGCTGTCAATGGACGACAACAATGTTCAAGTCGAATTAGCCCCTGAAGATGTCCCTGTCGAGCCTCTTGGCCCTGAATCTGATGCTGTTGTGATTCCAATTAGTGAAGTTGCTGAGCCTTCAACCTTGGAGGCAACTGAAGCTGAAGATACTCAACCTACTAAAGGAGAGGATCCTTGAGAGAGTTTATATGTAAACTATCATTTTTACTCTGTATCGAACATCTTATTTTGTCAAAAAAAGCCTTCAAATTGAAATTTTAACGTTTAGAATCAATCATTTGATCACTATGCTTTCAAATTGTATGCATCAATTAATCTCTATTTAACCGAAAAGCAATCAGACCACAAACGTGATAAACAGAAGTATGCAATCCAAAGGGATTCATCATAATATAAAGCGGGGCTACTATTCAGTGTAAATCAAACTCAACATAGTTAGAGCCGCATAAATAATGTGATGACATTACTCTTTTAGAATCGATCGGACAAAGCATGGCTTTAGGTCAAGATAGACCTTAAGTTTAAAGGCTCGAATAAAGTTGCAACAAAAATGTAGGACCGAACTCCGAGAGTCAATTGAGTTTTCTTAATCTTGTAAGGCATGATATTGGATCCAATCATTGAGCATACTATTTGATCGAATTAATTGAGTTTGAACCGTAATTGAAGCAACGTGTCGTACTGATCAAACTAATGGAATGGATTAGAATCGCCATTGAAAATAGTCGCTTGACACAGCCAAATCCAAAGTTGAGCTAGTAAGATTGCGATGTAAAGGCATATGGATCAAGTTGATAAGATAAGCAGTTGGTCCAGAAAAATGGCAAACCGAGTGAACGGACCTAGCTGGTCATACCTTTGAAAGTGAAATGAGAACAGTGATATGAAAGACTCGCGGATCAGGTTGGTTGGACACGCAGCCGTGCCATAAAGATGGCAATGCAAGGGTTCGAGTCGAGATGATCGAGCCTGAAGTAGGGCCCATTAAGATGGCAACTCGATAGTTCAGATTGAGCTGGTCGAGTCCAAAACAAGCCATAAAATGGCATTCTAAAAGTTTAGATCGATCTGGTCAGGTCCGAAGTAGGGGCCATTAAGATGGCAACTCGATAGTTCAGATCAAGCTTGTCGAGTCCAAAATGAGCCATAGAGATGGCATTCCAAAAGTTCAGATCGATCTGGTCGAGTCCAAAGTTAAGCCATAAAGATGGCTTTTGAAGAGTTCAGATCGATCTGGTCGAGTCCAAATTTGAGCCATGAAGATGGCTTTTGGAGAGTTCGGATTGATCCAGTCGAGTTTGAAGTTGAGCCATGAAGATGGCTGATGAGACTATAAAAATGTATATTTTACAGGGCTTAAATCATTTATTTATGCTTTTATTTCTCATTAAAACCTCTAATTAATAGCATTTTTGTATTAATAGTTATTTTTGTGTCTTAATGTGTAAATGTGTTTAAAAATGTGTTTTTAGTATATTTTTATGTTTAATGATATTTTTGGTAAATTTTAGAATTGTTTTGGTGTGTTAAATATGTGTGTAGTTTGTAAATAGTCAAAACCGTAAAAATAATATGCGGTTATTTTATTTTAAGTTTTAATGTATTTGATAATGAGTTTCAAGTTTGTAAATATATTCTATTATATTTTTAGTAATTTTTAAAAATATTTCCAAGTTTTATAAATTATATATGTGTTAAACCGCAAAAGATAAAAAATTTTAGAAGTTTGTAATTATTTTTTATGCATTTTAAAATTAAATAAATATTTTAAATATTTTTGTGAATATTATGCGTGTAAAATAATTAATTTTAGTGTGTTTGTGAATTTTAGATTTAAAATCTAGAAGAAAAAGGGTACAAAACGGTGCAAAAAGGGCAAAATTCGACATCAAATGCATCAAGAAACAAGCAAAATTCAAATTTGGACACGGAGGACACGTGGCTAATTTCTCACCGTCCGATGTGCCGCCCAGATGATCCAGACCATTCACCAATGCCAGTTGTCGTGACATCAGCTACTGCGTCAGCTGAGTCTCATCGTGCTCTCCACGTGTTGAATTTAGATTGGCAAGTGCATCATACGCGCCGACAAGACTCACACGTGTCAGAGAGCATCTCTGGCAGTGTTGGATTTCATGCGGTCGTTTTCATGTGCAGCCGTTCTTTCAACCGTTTGATTGAAGGACTTGGACTGAATTGATAGTCAGTATTTATGGGCCACGTGGCCCCATCTTGGCCCATTTTCTTCCTCATTTTGGTCCGTTGGATTTCAAAATTGACGAAAGAGATGTAGCTGTATCTGTGCTAGCCACGTCGTCACAGTAGATTAGAAACTAAAATTCGTCGCAAATCTCAGCGTGGAAAAAGGGAGAAAACAGATCAACATGATCAGATTATTAAACAATAAAATATAATAAAAATAATAATTAAAAAAAACAGTAAATTTCAAGGCTATAAATAGCCTTCCATTCTCCTATCCTTGAGCATTCCTTCAAAGGCCTTCGGGCTGTTCTTTCTTTTTTATTATTATTAAAATAATAATAATAATAATAATATATATATAATAAAATAATGTCTAAATTAGTGTAAAGAGTCTGGTGAAGCAGAGAGATGATCTTGTATGCATAGTACTCTGGTATGGATTTTAACTCTACATCTGCTTTGTAATGCTTATATTTTTGTGGAATAAATTATATTTTCAAGATTTTAACAATTGTTGTTAGTGTTATTATGTTGCCAATTTTTACATAAATTCAGTCATGCTTTCTTTATGTAATTAAATTGTGTTGCATAATTAATATTAATAATAATGAAATAATGCTTAATTTTATGAAATGTCTTTTACTGTAGTATGACTTGTTATATTGTCGATTCTAGATATTTCATAAGATGAAGTGCTGCCAAAATTAATGCAATAATTTATTCTATAAAAATATATTAATTTTGATTTGTTATTATCTTTTTTATCTTTAATTATGTTAATTATAATTGAGTGACAATGGTTATAATTTTCATAATTAGTGCACCAAATCCTTAGTGAGAGATGATTATTTTACTAGTTTTTATAGGAAAACCTTTATTACATTTTGGCTTGCTATATTATCGTTCTCGGTTAACCTATATAATTAGTAAAAAGTGCTTGCAATTAATGAGAAAAGATATAATAAATCAAATACTTTAGATAATTATTAATTATAGTTAAAATTTCATATCAGTTGTAAAACATACAAGGGATTCTCAAAGCTTCACCTTTTTAATTTTATGCTTTAAATTTTGAATTAAAAAAAATCACAAAAATATTTATTTCTTTTAAACTTTTCTTCGAAAACTCGCTCGCATTTTTGACCGTTTATTTTTAACAATTTGTAGAGGTACAAATTTTCATCTCCCTATGGATACGACAACCTTTTCTAAACTATATACGTCTGCCGTTTAAGAAGAAACATTTTTCAGGCGTTACCAATGGCTTTTGGAGAGTTTGGATCGATCTAGTCGAGTCTGAAGTTTGGTCAAAAAGCTTAGCCGCATTTCCTAAAGATAGAGCTTGTCAATTCATGTATTTTAGGGAAATAAAATTCGAAATAGTAAAGCAACTGCACTCGTTTATATCGTGTATGAGCTGCCTATGTACCCCTTGTACGGGGATCAAACCAAACGTAGTTTAATTACATGACAGTGAACTTAAAGTATTATATGTAGTACTTCCTTCGATGATTCGCATTCCAACTCTTGGTAATGAAGGATCCATCCAGCTTCTCTAACTTGTACACCCTTTCTTGAACAACAGCCCTTATTCGATAGGGCCCTTCCTAATTAGCCGTCAATTTTTAAGCATTGGCTTCTTTCGTATTCTGAAAGACCTTTCTTAGCACAAGCTCTCCTTCGTGGAACTTTCTGACCTTGACCTTTTGGTTGTAATATCTAGCGACAACTTGTTGGTAGCAACCAAGGCGATAGAAGGCTTTGTCCCTTTTCTCGACAATGAGGTCCAGTGCATCCTGCATCATCTCGTCATTTTTTGCTTCGTTCAAGAGAGAGTAATCCACTCGAAAATCTTGAGCGACAACCTCTGCAGAAATAACAGCTTCTGTTCCATATACGAGTGAAAAGGGCGATTCGCCTGTTGCCCTTCTTGGAGTTGTTTGGTAGGCCCACAACACCATCGGGAGTTCCTCGGCCCAACATCCCTTTCTTGCCTCGAGTTTCTTCTTTAAGTTCTTCACAATCATTTTATTCGTTGCTTCTGCTTGTCTGTTTCCTTGCGGGTACCTTAGTGTTGAGAAACTCCAAATGATGTCCCAATCGCGACAAAACTTCTTGAAGGACGATGAAATGAATTGGGAGCCATTATCAGTGACGATTTCCCTCGAAACTCTGAAACGACAGATGATACTCCTCCAAATGAATCTTTCCACATCTCGTTCTTTAACATCAGTGAATGCTTCAGCTTCAATCCATTTGGAGAAGTAATCTGTGAGAACGAGAAGATATTTCACTTGCCTAGGAGCTAGAGGAAACGGCCTGACGACGTCCATCGAGTACTTCATGAAAGGATAAGGTGAACTAACCGAGGATAGTTCCTCCGCCGATTGGTGCATGATGGGAGCGTGTCTTTGGCAATTGTCACATTTGCAAGCAAAGTTTTTACAATCGTTTTGCATTGTTGGCCAGTAGAATCCTTGCCTCTTGACCTTATTGCATAACGACCTCCCACCTGAATGATTACCGCACGATCCTTCATGGACTTCTCGAATAACTTTCTCCACCTCATCTTCCCCAAGACATCGAAGGTAAGGTCCCGTGAAAAAGCGCCTATAAAGTTTCCCATCGATTAGACAGTATCTCGTAGATTGAACTTTGATCTTTCTCGCTATTTGCTTGTCTTTGGGAAGCCAGCCGTCACTGATGTACATTTGAATGGGTGTCCTTCAATCGTCTCTTGCATCGACGAAATTCGTCTCTTCGACAAGGTCTATGCTCGGTCTACCGATCCGCTCCAAGGGAATTATTCTCCTTTCGTTAACTTCGAGTGAAGATCCTAAGCTTGCGAGTGCATCAGCTCTAGAATTCTATTCTCGCAGGACATGCTTTATTTCAAATTGATCGAATTGGGACTTAAGCTTCGTAACTAACCTTAGGTACAGAAGCATCTTTCCATCTCGTGCTTCGAACGCTCTGATCACTTGGTTAACGACCAATGAAAAGTCGCTTTCCAGCACAAGTTTGGCAACCCCCAATGCAGCAGCGAGTCTCATACCAGCGATAACAGCTTCGTATTCAGCTTCATTATTGGTAGCATTAAAACCCAATCGAAAGCTTTGTTCAATCTCTTCGCCAGTTGGTGACTTCAGAATCACTCTTATTCCAGATCCTTTTTCATTGCTCGACCCGTCGACCTATACAATCCACTTTTCTATCCTGTGTCCTTCGGGCCTGTAAGTCAATTCAGCAACAAAATCCGCCAACACTTGAGCCTTTAGTGCTATCCGAGGTCTATATTCTATGTCGAACTTGGTTAGCTCAACTACCCATTTAGTTATTCGTCCAGAGACGTCCAGCTTGTGTAAAATCGCTTGCATTGGGTAAGACGACAACACCACTATAGTGTGGCCTTGAAAGTATGGTTGAAGTTTTCGAGCTGACATGATGACCGCAAGGGCGAGCTTTTCTACGACCAAATACCTCGTTTCAACGTCCAACATAGTGTGGCTCATGAAGAATACTGGCTTTTGTATTGTGTCTTCCTCCCAAACAAGAGCTGAACTGACTGTCGTTTTTGAAACTGCCAAGTATAGAAAAAGTTGTTCGCCATCCTTTGGCTTTGACAAGATCGGCGGGGTTGTCAAGTATCTCTTTAGTTCTATGAATGTGGATTTGCACTGATCGTTCCACTCAAATTTCGTGTTCTTCTTGAACAACTAGAAAAAAGGTAGACATTTGTCAATGGACTTGGCAATGAATCGGCTTAGAGCAGCTACTTGGCTAGTCAGCTTTTGAATTTCTCGCTTGGTTTTTGGAGAAGGCATCAATTTGAATGCCTTAATCTGATCAGGATTTGCCTCGATCCCTTACTTTGTGACGAGATATCCCAAAAACATGCCACTGGCCACTTCGAAAGTGCACTTCTCTAGATTCAGCTTCATGCCATATTTTCGAAGAACATCGTAGCATTTTTGCAAATGCTGTACGTGAAGATGAGCCTGCAAAGACTTAACCAACATGTCATCGATGTAAACCTCTATGTTCTTACCAATTTGTTGTTCGAACATCATGTTGACAAGTTACTGGTAAGTTGCTCCAGCGTTCTTCAAACCAAAGGGCATGACTTTGAATTAGAAGATTTCCTGCTCTATAATAAACGTAGTCTTCTCCCCAGAAGGATTTGATTGTAGCTAGAGAAAGCATCAAGAAAGCTTAAAATCTCGTGACCAGCCGTTGCATTGACGAGGCGATCAATATGTGGCAACGGGTAACTATCCTTTGGGCACGCTTTATTCAAATCAGTGAAATCGATGCACATACGCCACTTCCCATTCTTTTTTCTTACAATTACCATGTTCGCAAGCTAGTCGGGATAATGGACGGGGCGTATAAAGCTTGCTTCGAGCAATCTCCTCACTTCATCTTTTACTATGTTGTTTCGTTCGATCCCAAGCTTTCTCTTCTTCTGCCGGATGGGTTTATGGTCCTTATTGACGATTAGTTGATGAGAAATTATGCTCGCGTCGATTCTTGGCATATCTGTATGGGACCAGGCAAAACAATCAGCGTTAGCTTTAAGAAAATCAATTATTTGGGTTTTTATACCCTAATCAAGCTGTGACTTGATTTTCACTATATGTTTTCCATCCTGCAGGTCGATTTGAACTTCGTCAAGCTGCTCTAGAACTGATTCGACGTAGCTTTGGTTGCTCATTCCATCCTACTAGTTCGTCTGTAATTGCTATAAAGCTTTTTTTCTGTTTCATGACTATGACGTAACAGCTCCTTACTGCCTCCTAGCTTCCTCGAATTTCCCGAATACCTTGCTTTGCCGGGAACCTTATTGTTTGGTGGTATGTTGAAGGGACTGCCTTCATGGCATGGATCCAAGGCCTTCCAAGAATGATATTGTACCCAAAAGGGCAATCCATGACCAGAAAATTGGTCAACTTTTTTTCCCCCGCTGTAAATACTAGGAGCTTGATTCTCCCAATGGCCGTTGTCACTTCGCCATTGAATCCTACCAATGACGTTGGGGATTTTTTGACTTCCTTTTGCTGATTTCCATCTCTTTCAGCATCGAGAGGAATAGAATGTTGGCAGAACTTCTGTTATCTACCAACATTCGACTGATTTCGTAGTTCACGATATTGAGTTTTATAACAAGGGGGTCATCATGCAGAGTGTCGAGCCCAAGCGCCTCGTCGTTGTGAAATGAAATGACATGCTTGTAGTGTTCACTATCGAACGAGCTGACAGTCGCCTGATTTACTTTCCTTTGATGCGTCTTCATCTGATTTACAGAATCGTCGCTGAAAACTAAGCCACTGCCAATGGCTCCAATTATTTTCCTGACAAGTGGTGGTGACGGCGTCTTGTCTTGGTCTTGTCGGTCTCTTCGTCCTCCTCACTCCTTGTTGAGTCCATACATTTTCTTTCCTCACTCAGAAAGGAACTCCCTCAAGTGACCTTTCTTTAGAAGCTCCACGATCTCAGATCGCAGGGCCATG
The DNA here is from genome assembly GCA_946598075.1 of Artocarpus hirsutus. NCBI lineage: Eukaryota > Viridiplantae > Streptophyta > Magnoliopsida > Rosales > Moraceae > Artocarpus > Artocarpus hirsutus. The sequence continues at coordinate 11,586 of CAMOHE010048337.1, forward strand.
CATTCGACTGCCAAATATCTCGTATCTCTATAAAACTCACAATGTTTCGACTGGTCACATGAACGGTTTGGTGCCATTTTACTTGGCCATCCAACGCAATCTTTTCCTTCGAGCTGAGCAGCGAGTTCGGATGGCGATATGTTTAGGGCGTATTTTGGGGGCGACAAGGGTCTCATGGTAGATCGAGGCCGGTCTTCTTTCTGCCTCCACTCCTTCTTCGACGGTGTCCTCGTCCTTCCTCGTTTATTTGATTGTTGTGCCGGCTTCTGACTCCATCTGCTTCGATCTTTCATTCTGGTAAACTTTCGCTCGCATCTTTCGTTTTCTTCTTCCAGGTCAATCCACCCTTTAGCTCTGTTCAAAGCTTCTTGAATCGTCTGTGGGTAGTCGGAGCATATATTGTTCTTAAAGGGTGACTTGTGCAGGAGTAATTTCTTCAGTGCCTCTCAGCTGTTCCATCTTGCAAATCTAAAATCTCTGACAACGCTTTGCTGAATCTCTTGATACAAGCCCTCAGCGACTCACCCAGGGTCTGAATGACGTACCATAAATCCTTGGTCGTCTTTCCCGACTTGATATGCATGAAATATGCCTTGACAAAGGAGTCTGCCAAATCTTCAAAGCTATCTATTGATCTAGTCGACAAGTTATTGAGCCATCAAAGTGTCGGACCTTTAAGCGACTACGCCAATAATTTGCACATCATTTCATCGAGATTAGAGTCAAGGATGTTCGTGGCACTAGCCACGTTCTTGTACTAAGTAGGTGGTCTTTTGGATTCGAAGTTCCATCGGACAGGGCAAAAATAAGGCTTCCATACTTTGGTGGTACAATGGAAGTGATTCTTTTTGAGAGTGGAGTATCTCGAATGTTCTTCGAGATGTCACCCAGTGTAGGGTCTTGCTGGTGGCTTTCGAAACCTTCTGTTCTATTTTCTCTTCTACAAGTTTGGAATTCTACTTGAGCATCTCCCTCATCATCGATTGGATCGACTCGGGGGTCATCCAAGTGATAGTTGGTGCTTCTTTTGATCGAACAATTGGTCCTTCGCCCTCGTTTCTTTCAATCGTCTCATCACTTCTGTTGAATTCCATGCGAGTACTAGCCATCGCAGTAGTTGTCATTGTGGGTGTGGTTGTGGCTATAAAAGCCGCTGGTGTGGCTACTGGTGCCGTAATGGAAGGTGTGTATAGGGGCTACATCCTCCCAACTAGACTGTAGGGCTATCGAGTTCCTGGTTGTGGTGTTTGGTACTGCCACTATGTTGTTGACGATATTGGGGTCGAGTATGCGTAGTAGGGATAATAGTAAGACTAAGAAGCCATTTGGGAGTTTTGATAACTAATTTGGCTTCTCAAAGCCAAATTTTTGGTGCCGAGTAGCTCCAACCTTTAGTCACGTTCCTGAGAATGCGCCGTCTGTTGCTGGAGCAATTTTTTAAGGGTTTTGACTTCTGCTGCAAGGGCTTCCATTTTTTGGCTGTCCTAGGGAATTGCTTCAGTTTGTTCAACTGCGGTCTCCAAAGTATGCTGGTCGCTGTTGTTTGCCATTTGAATCCGAGTCTAAGATCCTAGAGTTGATGACTTAAACACCCCACGGTGGGCGCCAAACTGTAGACGGTGGATCTACAATCAAGATGCTAAAATTTCAAATTAAGTTATTGGAAAATTAGGCCCTCAAATCATCGTTAAATGGACCTGTTCACTCGAATATATGTGCAAGGTTAGAATAAAATAAACAAAATAATACAGAAATAAGAGAGTGCGCAAAATTTATAGTGGTTCACTCTGTTAATGAAGAGCTACGTCCACTATAGTTCACTATGGAGCACTGAATATAGATAAAAAGAGATGAGAAAGTAAATTGGCAGAGTTCTTGTATCTGTTTTTTCATATATCTTTTACAACAAAGCAACCTTCTCCTTATATAGAGGATGAGAAAGAATCGTGGCCGTCAATCGTCAAGCGGAGTGAGATAACGCCTTGTAAGTAACTGTAATAGTAGGACACGTGTCGATTGGCGATTAGCTGCAGAAATCACATCTCCTCTATGTTTCAGTCTAGGACTAAACGTGATTTAACCTCCAAAACATGCTATTAACCGTCAAATTGATACGATCGATATGGTTAAACAAAGGCTTGAAGAGCGCGAATTATCTTGGACAAAAAGCTTTCGAAAGAGGTAATCGAGCCAAACGAACCGAACGAAATGGCCGATTCGATTGGGCTGGTCTTGTTTGATTCATTCAGTCATCTTCATTATTGGGCTGCCAAGGCCTGTGGGCAATTTAGGCCGGACCAAATTGCACTCCAACAAAAACTAAAAGCTAAAATAAAGATAAAAACTCTAGAGGAATTACTTCACTTCGCTCTTCCTATGTTTGTCCAATCTAGTAATCATAAATTAGTTCCATTCAATTCATCAATCAAGGCTTTAATTTCACATCATTATCTCTCTCGAGTGTCAAATGAAATAATATGCATAGAGATTTAAATCAATATCCTTATTTGCCTAAATGTGTATACACTCATTACGTTCAAGCCTTACAATCGATTGTCCAAGTATTTCCGGCCTCTCGAACTCAATATTACTTAGGTTGCCGAACTTAAATCACTTTGCATCTTTTTGTATTTTTGCCACACTCAATAGCTTTCTACTCTCAAGTTCACCTATACAAATAAGTGGAAATATTTAGAGGGAGAACTAAATAAAAAATGTATTCAAATGCATTCGAAGATTAATTAAAACAAGCAAATAAAACTAGAGATAAGAAAATAAAATATAATCAAATAAAAATACTAAGATTAAATAAAATAGCTAAAAATAGCTAAAAATAAAATAAAATCTCAAGGACCAAGCGCTTTAAATGCACTTAACAAGGTGAAACAACTTTATTTTTATGGAGTTGTCATTTACCTTCACTTATTTGGTATTAGAAGTGAAACCCAAAAGACGAAAAGATTATAATTTGGGGGAGAGAGTGAGTCGCCACATTTTTTTTGGTTGTAATTTGGGTGGACAATTTTGTAATTTTGCCTCATTTATGTTATGTCAATCTTTTTAATCATATAAGCCATCTATTTTAGGAGGAGAAATTATGGGAGGACTGACCTTTTAGTTTTCTACCATTTTTTTTCCACCCAAACTTCCTTTCTACCAAATACATTAACTTATCAATTTACATCCCAAAATCTATTTAACATTTTCTTTCCTTTCACTTTTCATTCATTATCAAACACAAGCTAAATTACGAATTGTTATGATTTTAGTTTATTTAATAATAAACATCTTGGTTATTTAGCATTGTTGCCCTTTGAATTTGTCACCTATTTGCAATTGAATTTATCACACATTTGTAGTATACCCTTGAACTTTTAATTTTTGAAGTTACACTATAAACTCAGCAAATCTGAAGCAAATCATACTCTTATAATAGCAATTTTAATTTTTTGAATGAAATTGACATATGATTTTCATATGGATCATGAATTCAGAGTATAAAAAAGTTGTACATATATATATATATATATATAAATGTTAAGCTAAATCTATATTTAGTACAAAGAATTTAAAATTTTCTATTTTAATAAAAACTTAACTGAAGATATAAATCACAATAAGTTTGGGTTAAAATATATAAAATGAGCAATTTTATCATTCATGAGCAATTACATATTGATTTCAATCAAAAAACTAAAATTGCTATCACTAGAGGTGATTTGTCATAAATTTATAAGTTTAGAGTGCAATTTTTTAAAACTAATAGGCCAAGGGCAAATTGTAAATGTGCAAGTATAGAGTACAATAGTACCAAATGCTCAAAACATCTTAGTTAGTTGTTAGTTAGGTTTTTAGCATTGTTGCCTTCCCTGATTTATTTAGGGTGTTTAGCAAGCATGGTTTTACTTACTTTTTAGTTCATAACATTGTAGGATGTAAAAGTTTTACACTGTAGTAACTTTTTGCTTTTTACTGTAGTATATAAAAGCTTTATACTATTCCCTAACTAAAAAGTTCTAATTATGCTTGTCAAACATTGGCAATTTGGCCCTTAAACTTTTTTATTTTAGCAAGTTACACTTTGAATTTACAAATTTGTAACAAACAACTCCACTAACAGTGATATTTTTTCAACTGGAATTGACATATAATTGTCACATAGGTCTTTAATTAAGAGTATAAAAAGTATTTTTTTATAATGTTAGCCCAAATTTATATTTAAAACTAAATTAACTCAATATTTTTTATTTTGATGAAAACTTGAGGAAAAGTATAAATCAATATTTGTTAAAATAAATAAAAGTAATCATATCATTAAGCAACTATTTATGCGCAAATTGAACACGTCAATGGTTATGCAAAAAAAAAAAAAAAAAGAAAAGAAAAGTTGTTGGATTATTATGGATTATTATTGACAGTAATTTAGTAAATTTGTATAATGACAGCATATGTCGTAAAAAGAAAAAAGAAAGAAAGCAACATTTGACCCACTTTTCGGTTTCTGCCTCGCACATATTCATGACATAATAACTCGTTACACACACACACACACACGTATGCACATATAAAGAATCACGTAATGTGTGAAAGGACCTCTTAAAATCCTTGAGAATTAAAACATCTGATCGGGATATATTTATTCATTGTCAAAATAAATAAATAAAGTATTACACGTATCATCTGTAATTATTTTCTTATGTCTAATCTAAGCTAAGCGCCTGTTTCTTTGGTACAAACATTTATTATTATGATTATTATTATTGGGAAGATCTTTATTGGCACAGAAGTAATCCATATTCTCTCTCTTCCTGGAAAAGTCCTCAAAACACAAGCTTTTATAGAACCATGTTACAAAACTAGGCATTTAGGAATACGTGCATTGCAGAATTTATGTAAAACTTGGCTTAAACCCCAGAAGATCTGACGCCATATTGACCTCCAATAATGTTGAACCCAAAATTTAATACTAGTCATGTAACTTTAGCGGGTAATAATAGACTTGCAACAATAAACTTATCTACATACGAGTAGGGAGTTTCACAAAAAGTCGTCATGTATGAAAGGAAAATTGACAATTTGACAACATAGTTAAAATCAAGAGTTTAAATTAAAATTTATTTGAAATACAAATTTAGTGAACATATTGTAAAAAAGTTGGTTTGAACCACAACTTTGTGGTCCAAACCAAGTTCCCAAATGCCCTAGAAAAGCAACAATCGGCATGCCTTAAAGTACTGTATTGTACCCTAACATCAAGACATGCTAAATCTGGCAACAAATGACTACTTGCAATAAGAACAAGGATTTAAAATTAACAACGTTGATTCAATAGATCAGCGGTATGTAAAGACAAGGGCCTGCTTAATCAAATAACGACTTCACTCACTAGAACAAGGGAAAAACATTAACATCTTCGTCAACTGCACAGCCATTAACAAACTTTAATTGACCAGTCGCTGCCTTTTTTTTTTAAAGCAAAGTTCAATGCTACCTAAAATTTGCAAGGATTTTCACAAAAAAGAAAAAAAAATAAAAGAAAATAAAAGAAAAGACAAAAGCTGTTGGTTAGCCTTACCATCATCACTTACAGCAGCACCTCGCAAAACATTATACTGTGGTCAGCGTCAGAATTGCTCCCAAATCTAATAGTGCTAAAATCAGATTAGGTTCATTTGCAGTAGTCTTCTTCATTCACGTAAATTCCATCTCTTTAGCTTCCTTTTTTTGCGGTAGTCTTCACGAGATAACTCCGGCTTCTCAAAGGATTCCACAAATGGTTTCGTTCTGGAACTCGGAGAAATCTGCTGGACATTCTCCATGCATGTATCTACATGAATAGCTGTTTGTTCTTTGCCCTCTCTCTCCAATTCAGAAAACTGATTACTTGATCTTCTTATCAACATTGTAGAATTATTGACAGAACTGTTTGTGCAGGTTTCAGCAACACTTTGAGCACTTAGAAGCAATTCCGCTTTGTTGTTTCTTTCACATTCATCATCGGCAAATTTATTTCCAGATCCATTATTTTCTCTGGGTACTCGCAAAAGTATTTCTTGTACAAAGAAATGGCTGGATTTATGATCCAAGGGAGACCCATTTATTGTCAGATCACCATCAGGATTCTTCTCTTCACACAAGTCAGGGATTGTAGCATTTTGGAAGTTGATTTCCTTGCTTGCAGACTCTTTTCCAACCTCATCCCCGATCCTAGGGGAACTTTTGCAACTTCGTACCCTTGCATCTCTTCTTTCTCTATTAAAATCCCTATCTCCATGATTGGATTGGGATATCAAATGTGTCTCTTGCCCACTTTGAAATGATATTCTGTTTTCCTCATTCTGGTTTACCATTGGAGCCTCACAGCCTCCTGTTTTGTCTTTCATGATGGGGATTTCTTGTGCTGATTCTTGTAAGATAGAAGTATAATTCTTCACGCCTTTATCATCAGAGTTGTCGTTCTTACTGAAGTTTGGCCTGACCAACTTTCTTTTCTTTTGTTGCCCTGCGAACACATCCTTACTCGCTAAAGTTGCATTACAGCATGTTGTGCTCCCATCGTGATGAAGTTTCCGCATTTCACTTCGACGCTTGAAATTCAAAAAAGATTTTGCTTCACTCGATTGATTTACTTTCTCCTTAGAGCAATTCACTTTCACATCCTCTGCTCCAGCTAGAGAACGATCAACTTTTATATTATCTGCTCCAGCTGGCAAGCAACCCACTTTGTTATCCTTTGCCAAAACTTTCAAGCAACCTATCTCTGCCTTGCAGAAGACAGTAGCTTTTCTTTTGTTCCCAAGCTTGGCGACATCATCCTGCTGATTCCCTTGTTTGGATTTCTTCAGCTTAACCCACTGGGTGTGATTCTTGTGCAACATTTCCATGATTTGATCCACTGACTTGGACGGTTCACTAAGCTCAGAGTAAATATCAGCATTATGTTCAGATAGATGTGCATTTGGAGTGAAAGCTAAGCGAGAAAACACACTGATCCTATTCTTGGAAGGAACAGGATGTAATGTATCTGAGCTTTGGTAAGGCTCAAGATCATAATTATCCTCGTAATGCTGCATGCTATGAGGATCAACAGAACAAACACAACCTTGCAACGTGAATGGGTCCACATACGAAGAGCTCGTACTATCCATAAAAGCTTCACCTTTTCTCCTCCAAGCTGCTTCATGCTTTAGATGGTTTTCTGGTTCAATTTGATACCCACAATCATCCACCAAAGACAAATCCTTGTTGGAACTAGATGGATAATATGAGGAGAACTTGTTCTCCTCCAGATTGATTGTGGTTCTCACGGAAGGCATATCTGCTAAAGAGAACCTTAAAGAGGGCACGCCAGTGTAAGATTGATTCTTTAAGGATTCTGTGTCTAAGTTTTCAAAATATGCCGTTGGTGAAAAACCCATGATTGTCCCACAGTATGAATTCTCATTAGGACTAGGACCCGAGAAAGGAACATGGTCCCCAAATGTTAAATTTTTGTCAAGCAAGTCATTAATTCCTTTTGGGTCTAGATATGATGAAAATGGTTGTTTTCTTGAGGAAGAAATGACATTGTCAGAACAACCATAAGGAGAAAGACGTCTTTCAATTGGAGACTGGAAATTGACTTCGTTTGATGATGGGGACTTACAGTTAAAACCAAGGGCAACAGAATCGAAAGGAAGAGAGCTCGTAACAACTGCATCTCCGTAACATGCTTTAGAAGAAAGGTTAGCCAGTAGTTGTGAGTCCATTTGATGATGAAACGGGGAATGTGGTTTTATTTTCTCTGAAACTAAAGGATTTGGTACAAAAAGAGGCTTCGGAGAAATGTTTGACCAACTAAGTTTTGACTGAAGCAAAGAGGGATTCCCACTTCTGGCGACAAGTTCAAAATCAATGTCCTTGTAACACTCAATTTGAAGCCCATCATTCATATGAAACTCATCACCTGGAACTCTTCTAACCTCTCCATAATTGTACTTGGTGTACTCGCTTAAAATGGCTGGCTGAAGTTCAGTTTGCAGGTGATTTTCGTTCCTACCCCAGCCACGCATTGCAGACTTGCTATTGTCGCTTTCCACTTTATCAAAATCCAACAGCACATCCTCCATAGTAGTGGCTGGTTTAGACTCAATATCCACATCACTATTTCCCCAAACATAAACACCATTTACTCCATCATTAACTTCACACCTGTTATCATCAACTTGTTTGACTTTGTCCAATGGGTTCACAGTTGATTTTGCATTTCGAAACTTGGCCAATTGTCGCTCAGGCTCGCCTAATTTTCTAGAACTAAACAACAGTAGAAGCCTCCGAACCTACACAAAGGATAAAAGCAACAACTTAGAAGAATCTAAAAAAAAAGGAAAAAAAAAAGAAGATGGTCAGACTTAATCAAACCTGAGCTTTGGAAAGCCCAAAATTGAACTTTTTTGCTGCAAAATAATTCTCCTTGATTGCATCACGGAATTCACTCTCAGGAAGTGGCTCACATACCCAAATAGTCTTGAACTTCACCTGGATATAAAAACCAATAAAAGAAAAAACAAAAGATGTATTATTTGAAATCTTAGACGGCATCGGAGATTATCCCACCCAAGGGCTTTGCAAGAGTAGTGCACTTTTTTTCTTTTTTTTACTTTGGTTTTGGGATACACGGGCAGTGGGCGTGAACATAATGTATTAACCATCTGCATATCAAGTTTCAAAGGGCTACGCAAAATTCTGATACCGAAGGAGCCTTCTACTCTCACCAGTTTTTGTTTTATTTTATTTCAAGACCAATTACAGGCTTTCCATACCTGAGCCGGACAATGCATTCCTGATGAACTGAAAGCATTAGGAACAATATTCATTGCACCATCTGAGCACGCCTCAAATACACCGTAGAGTTCTCTTCTCTCATATTCGAACAGGAACAAGATCATTCCCGCTTTTATATGTTTCACAAAGTGATAATGCGCAGATGAAAGCCCAAATAGTTTTCGTCTCAGACACTCCTTTTTTGTCATGGTATTCGACATGAATATTGCGCCGTATTCAGGTGGGCTAGCAAAGCCACTGTTCTGCTTCTTTGCCAGCTTCATTGATGCCCTCTTGCTGTCAAAAAACACTACGTCGAAAAACAAAGAATATTCTATATTGCTACAAAAGATTAGCTTATAAGCATTGTAGCCATCGCCTATAACACCAATTTACTTCTCTCTTTCAATTTTTTTAATCACAAAATTGGGACATATGTCTCAAAACAAATTTGCTTTCACTAGAAGTTTAAAAGAGAAGAAATGGGCAATCATGCACAAAAAATGCTTCATAAATTAATTCATGACGAGCACACATATTACTAGCCACTTCTGCTCAGATATCACAGAAGGTGCATCGACAAAGTAATTCCCACAGCTGCAATCCTCAAGCAAATAACGTTCCTCAAGCTGAAGATCAAGAAACAAAATATAGTTGAAGAGCTCATAACTAACAATTGACAAAAAAAAAAGCGACAAAGTTATTAGGAAAACATAAAGTCATAGAGTATTTCTAGGACTCATTTTAGTCATAGAATTCCCCTCAAGTGTTACTAAGGGTTTCATAAAAACAATACACAAGCCTAGAGATATTCATTGCCTACTACTTGGTAATCAAGACAGAATTTATTGCTTCCTTCAGTTCTATTGACATAAACAACCTATTTTAGTTCTCCAAATACCTAATTTATAGCCAGCATATTAGCTATTCCACTTTGCAGATGGTTGTTTGTACATATAAAAATCATTGTATATCTAAAATATTAAAACTTAACGCCACGATATTTCTCTAAATTAGGGGGAAAAAACCCCCATAGATAACATAAGAAGTATTAAAAGTTGTAGAGAATATACAAAATCGATTTAAAATTTTCTATTTTCATATCTTAAAAATTGAAGTTTTATCGTGCGAGCATTGATCGTAAAACTTCTAATTTAGCGACAATTAGTAGCAATTTCTTATCATAACAGATACGCCCTTAAAAAAACCAACAAACTAGCAAAAAGTAGAACAGCTTTCAGTCAAAAAATCCATTTAAACTCAAAACAGCAAAGCAAAAAAAAACCCTTTGAAGGAGAGACAGAGAAAAAAAGTTGGCCAAAATAGTCGGATGGAGAACACTACAAAGAAATCAAAAGGAAAAATCAGAAAAAGAACCGGTACACTGAGGAAAACGGATAGTCATCATTCTATGTAAATTCGAATCGAAAAATCGATTACAACAAAAACATGAGAGAGAGAGAGAATGGGAAATTTACCGAAGGAGGGAAAGAGAGAAAGCATGGCCTAGAAGAAGACGAAAACTTCAGCTTTAAGGAAAAAAAAGGGAAGCCCCTGGAAGACATATATATACGCACACTACACAAGGCCTCGCTGTGTGGCGGTTCTCCCACGACTTCGCGTTTCTCGTGTTCTTTTTTTTTTTTTAAATAAAAATTAACGTGAGTCTAACTTTTTTTAAAGGATGTAATTTAGTCGTTAATTTTTTTTAATTAGGTCTAATTATTAAGTCAATGTGATTTGATAAATATATTCAAATTAGTAATTTGATTTGAGTCGGTATAATTTAAATTAAGATTTAAGTTAGTGATTTAAATTGTTATTTGAATTAATGTTTGGATGTGTATTTAAGTTTTAATCTGAGTATGGAATAAAATTAAAATTTGTATTTAAAGAGGTAGTGAATATAGTTTTTTATTTATTAACAAATTTAATAAAATCTTAATATTAATTATGCTAAAAAATATGCAATATGAATCTTAATTTATTTCTCTGTTCACTAGGAACACAATGAAAAAGAAATCATCTCAATTAAATATCAAATGGAAAAGTTACAAATTTTTTTCCTCAAATATAGGAGAGAGAATTTCAGATTTTACTATAGCAAAGATATCCAAGTATCAAAGGGTATGTTTGTTTCATGCATTCTTTGAACTCAATTGACTCAAATTTAGATTTGCGTATCAAGAATCGTTGGATACGCGTTTGTTTCCCCTAAAATCTGAATCATTTGAGTATTAAAAATCTAAGTTTTCAGAGTTCTCATCCCTACTTTTGATACTCGGATTTTTTTGCTACAGTAAAAACTAAAATTCTCTCTTCTATATTTGAAGAAAAAAATCATAACTTCTTCATTTGATATCAAATTTAGATGATTCTTTTTTCACTGTGTTCTTAATGAAGAGAGAAATAAATCAAGATCTATATTTCATATTTTTAAAGATCATTAACATTAATATTTTATTAGATTTATTAATAAATCAAAAACTATTTTCACTACCTCTCTAAACACAAATTTCAATTTTATTCCATACTCAAATTAAAACTTAAATGCACATACAAACGTCAATTCGAATAACAATTCAAATCACTAACTCAAATCCTAATTCATATCACACTAACTCAAATTAAATCACTAATTCGAATCCATTTACCAAACGGACCAAAAGCTTTGGGGGATGAGAACTCTGAAAGCTTGGATTCTTGATACTCAAAGAATTCAAATTTTAGGGGAAATAAACACTTATCCAAAAGATTCTTGATACTCAAATCTAAATTTGAGTCTAAAAAACACATAAAACAAACATACCGTAAAAAAAATGCAATTTGATTCAAAAATATTGTTAAAAAATATTTTAACCATTTCAGTGAAGATATTTTAGTAAAATACTAAATATGTTTTAAAGAAATTAAAATTAAAACATATTTCTTTAATTTTTTTAAATGTCAAAAAAACAGCAAAACAATTACATAAAAAAAAAAAGAATTACTCCTCCATTTGGGGGACACCTTCTCAAAAAAAAACAAAAACAAAAAACAAAAAAACCATAATCTAATTTCAATTCCACGAACTGTTAAGAAAATTTCAATTCCATGAAAAAAAAATTTCAAAAATAAATTTAGCAAGTAAATTCAAAATGCGTGACTGAACTGACATAGTGTATATATGTTTAGTTTAGGAGTTTGTTGCTGTGATAATATTTCTACAGCTAGTGGAGCTAAGATATTATATTTTTCATATGAAATTCATCTTATGAATTTAAAATGCAAAAAAAAAAAAAATCAGTAAAATAATAAAATAAACAAAAAACTTACTCCTCTTTTGGAGAATGCCTTTCTCCAAAAAAAAAAAAAAACCAAAAAAATAAAAAATCTAATCTAATTTCAATTCCAGAAGAAAAAAGAAAACTTCAATTCCACAAACAAGAAGAAAAAATTTTCAAAAATAAATTCAACAAAATACATTTCAATTCCCACAATGAGATGCTAGAATCGACCATCTCCATGAATAGATGACAAGCAGCTTCGATGGAGGGACTTAAGGCGGCTATAGAGGTTGTCCTTGCTAAAGGATGACTGGCCTAGTCACCCAAGCCATGGAGGTTCGATCTCGTTGACGAGAAACAGATGGGATGGTGGCATCGCTAGGTTGGTCACGCGTTGGATCAAGAGTGGAATGGTGGCAATGTGGGTCGCATGGATCACATGTTGGTGGCCTAGTGTCGGAAGGGTAGTGGCGGGATGGGTTTCCGATGAAAGCAAAAAAGAGAGAGAGTAGGGGTTGAGATAGAAAGAAGAAGAAAAGAGGGAGCAAATTGGATTGTTTATTTTTACTTTTTTTAATAAAAATTTGAAGAAGCAGATTATTTTGAGGGCTCTATATAATGAACTAAAAAAACGTTGTAGAGGTTAGTTTAGTAATTTTAATTAAAAATGATGTGTGAAAATTTTTCCATCTAAAATGAAACAATAAGGACCAAATCACACCTTTTTTAGCAGTTAGACCCAATTAATTTTTTTTAAAAAAAAGTTAAAGGACCAAATTACACCTTTTTAAAAATATTGGGGACCAATCGAGCTATTTACCCTAAAAATTAAAAAGCTGTAGTGCACAACTCTCGTTTTACTTTTCACATGCTATTTCTAATGAAATTTCTTGTTATTATATTATCAAGCGATAAAATTACTTGTAAGGATAAAAAGGATTTTAAAAACTACTTATTACACATCCCTACTTCAAAATAGATTATTTTTTAAAACATTATTGTGCCTCACTATTTAAAAAGAATAAAAGATAAATTCATAATATGAAAAGAGCCTTTCCAAAAAGAAAAAAGAAAAATTATACCAAATAAGCCTTTTTATTAAATCATTTGGAGTAAATAGCATATTTTAAAACAGTAAAAATACATAACATGTTTTAAAACTATAATGGTAGAATTTCAATTTTATCCTTCTTGATATTCTTTCTTGTCATTTTTTCCTCAGAAAAAAACAAATTCCTATTTCTCTCTCTATAGCCCTCTATCCTTCCCGATCTTCAGACTCCCATTCTCATCTTTTTTTTTTCTCTCATCCATTTTCTCTTTTCTAGATTCACTTAAAAAATATCTGAGATGAAGATGCAATCTTTGAAGAAATGGAACTCACGATAAATTTGTAGATGATAAAAAAATCTAGACAATAATAGAGATGGGCAAAATTTTGAGATATCCTTTACCAGTACTTTGTGTATATGTAGTAGAATTTGGTGTAGTAGCTATTATCTGTGATGCCCTACCTTTTTAGGTCATCACTTAAGTTTCTTAAACATTAATCTTTCTTACTTAGTAAGAAAAATAATAAAAATGTTTTTCTTTTTCTTTTGACATACTTTAAAACATATTTAAAAGCTGTTGCAACCTTTTGTTACAACTTAAGTTGAGATATTGCTCAACACTTTCAAATTATTTATTAAAGCTTAATAATAAACATTAATTGAATTATAGCTTAAAACTTAATTTTATAATTATATAAAACATTTCGTAAATATGTCTTAAAACTTTGAAAGCATTTCTTAAAACTTTAACTTTTTTAAAACTTTGAAAACACTATATCAAATAGTGGGAAAAACATTTTCTTTGAGCAGTAAAAATATATTGTAGTGGTATCTATACCCAAATCTTTGCATTTATTCCTTGTAGCATCGAGCTCTTCAAACAGGTCCTATTGATCACCAATAGAACTATCTACAGCATGAAGGAACTTTTAATGAGCTTCTACTCAGTAAGTTCACACATAATCTCACAAATTATTAAAACATACTTTATAAACTTTTCTCATAAAACGTTTTTCATAAATGTTTCTCATAAAATATTTGTTAAACTTTTTTGTAAAATGTCCTTCATATACCTTTTCTTATGAACATAAAAATATTTTTCATAAACATTTAACATATAATATTTCTCAAAATATTTTTCATAAACATAACACATAAACATTTTATAATAAGGAATACAAGCAAAATCAAAATGCATAATTCTATTAATGCTCATTTATGATCATTCATTTATGAGCTTTTTATTATCATTCTTAACGTTCTCGAACTATATGCCCATGTGTACATACCAAATGCGCTTAACCATCAAACACCGAGGCCACAACATAACTTAACATGACATTCCCTTTAGGTCGAGATGCTGGTACAATACTATTTATCATCTTTACTTTACCTTCTTATTAACTATAGTAAGCACATCAAATGCGAACACATCATATGTAGACACATTTGTAAATCATAACTTGAACTCTTTAAAACATTGTGCATTATACATGCAAACATACTTTAAACATAATAATTACAAATATACTGCAAACCTTTACTTGATCTTTTAAACTTTTTGCATATCAAATGCAATCATGCTTTAAACGTAATAGTTGCAAATACATTGCAAATCTTAATTTAAACTTTTAAACTTTTTGCATAACAAATGCAAACATACTTTTAAAACAACTTGCATAACAATTGCAAACACATTTGCAAACACATATATAAGCATTTGAAAATCATTTACTTCAAGCTATAGGTAAGGTTTGAACTAACCTAGATAACATTCTAGCTTTCTCATTTCACTTTCCTTTTCCTTCTATTAGTCGGCTTTTGTGTCATGTTCAAACGAAATCTGACTTATTAGTTAAGTTTTCATATTATCGATCTACTCGATTAATAAAGAACTTAATCATTAATCGTTCATTCCTTTTTATTTATCTTGTACCCTATCGGTTTACTTTTCTTTTACTTTGTATTCCATTGGTTTACCTTTACTTTACTTGACTTTGTAAACCATCGGTTTACCTTTCCTTTTACTTGTCTTTGTAAGCCACTAGGTTTCCCTTCCTTTCACTTTACTTTATAACCTACCGAGTTACTTTTCTTATTCTTAACTTTAACGCTCCTTAATTAGATTTCCTATCTTACTCAACTGTTTCATTACCTATTGCGACACGGAATATTTTCTATCTAATAGTGTTTTGCTAATTCGGAGTGTTCGACTCCGTTTTAGCTATTTCTTTGAAAATGACGATTTTATCCTTAACGAGTTTTTTGTAAGTCTTGTAACTTTATTAAACCTCTCGTTTTACTTTACCATTTTGATACCCATAGGTAATGGAAAAATTCCCGCTTAAGGGTGTTTTCCAAATTTGAGCGTTTCGGAGTTAGTTTTGGCCGTTCTATTAAAATGATTATTTTGTCCTTCATAGGTCTTAAAAAACTTTTGGAACCTTGTTTTAAAACAATACTTAAGCTTTGTTACTTCTCATAACATTAGGAAAACAAAGCAACTGTTTTCCTTTCGTTAAAATTTTTTTTTATCAAAACTTTATAATTTTGACTCGTAATACAAAAATCTTGACATTTTTGCCCTTAGCATTTTTCTTTCATTCTTTACTTGATAAAACTCTTAATCTTTAAAAACTTACACCATGTGGTTACTCACTGCCCATAGTAGTGCTTTGAAACTAACATTCCTTAGTAAAAACCCAATTTCACTTGATTTTACGATTTTGACTTGAAACACAAAAAACTTGACATTTTTGCCCCTAAGACCAAAAACGACCACTTTATACCAAGATGTTTAGTTTTTTGCAAGGAATAAAACTTACAAAAGTTCCTTGATCAAATTCACAATTTTTCATAACGTTTTTCATTTTAAAAAATTTTATGCTTAAAATCTTATAAAATTCATAGCTCATTAACTGTACAGAATTTTGACAAACTGTTTACATAGTCTTAACAGTTTCAATAAGATCTATAACTTTTTTATTTTAACTTTCTTGAAATTCTAACATTACAATAGAATTTTTGGTTGATTTTCAAATCTATCAAACTTCTATAAATCTTTGCAATTTATTCCTTTTAGAATTTTACAAAACTTTGTTTACAAAAGTTGTCACTCTCACTGTGTTGGCAAATTCTAGACTTTATTTAGAAAATAAATTAGCCTTTAAAGCCCTCAAAATCATTATTTCTTGAAAACTAGTTAAACTTGCATTTTGACAAAGTTTCTCAAGCCTTTCTTTTAAAGCTTAACATCATATTTCCTATTATCCAATCTCATCATTACATACAAAGAAATGTAAAGATGTACACATTAAAAACGTAATCATTATTACAAACACTTGATATACACATTAAAACATAAACTTTTAAGACTTGAGTTTAGAATTTTACCCAAACTCTCCCAAGCTTTTTGATCCTTTCCTTGATCCCTTAAGCCTTGCAAACTCTCCTTAACAAAGTCTATACTATAATCTATAACAAAGTCTATACTATAATCTATCAAAAATTCATCCAAAACCCAAGGAAAACACTAAAAACCCATAATAAAGTTTGGATTTTTACCTCCAAAATTGCTTATCCTTGATCTTCAACACTTAACTTGCTTCAATACGTGATTTGGAGGCTTGAAATTCATTAAAATTTTGAGAGAAAATTGCCTTGGGGGACTATTTTTGGGGGAAGAGAATGGAATATTTTTGGTTGCTTATTGCATGAAAATTAAGGAATAAAAACTAAGATTTTTTTCACCAATTAGTGACTCATCATGCTTACTCACCCTTAACCATTATTAGTGGTAAAGGTAAGGTTAATCTTGGCAAAATTTGATTTGACCATATCAAGGGGTATGGTGGCAATTTTTCATCCATTTAGGTGTCCCATATTGGTTCCACAATAACTTTTCATACAGTCCAAATTTATACAAACAGTATTTTTCTTATGATGTCGGTATTTTTTCTATACTATTTATAAGGTCTCACAACCTCTCATACTTATTCACACCCACCACATAATATAATTCTTATACTGCTTAACTTTTAAACAGCCCAATTTCTATATTGCAAACCTTAAACAATCTAATTCCTACACTGCATTACTTCTGTAATGTAATTTTCATACTGTAAAACTTTATTAGTGTACTTTCTTACATTGCATTATTCTAATATTGTATAATTTTCATATTTTTATATGGTATTTTTCTTAAATTATATTTTTGTCTTAGCGTTTGTCATAATAGTTAAGCTTTTCAGCGTATTTTCATATCCTCCATTTTTTTAGGACTTTAGCATGATTTTTAACCTTAAAAATCCTGTTTTCACTTTTATGGAATTTATCAGACAAATCGGATTAAAATAATAATCTTTATGACACTCTTTATGTTCTTATAATATTTAACAAATTTTCGAGCATAAACTTAAGCTCACAAAATTTCTACTTAAATTACTTAACATGATCCCTTAATTATTGCATTTTTTATGTATTAGAAATGCTTGAGGTGTGACATTATCGAGAAAGAGAGGAAAAGAGAGAAGATTACGGTGAGAGAAGAGGCGAGAGAAAGAGTGGGGAAGAAATGCTGTTTGGGTTGAAGTAGGGTGTAACAACCGAGAATTTTTAATGCATTAAAATGCATTAAATTAAGGATTAAATTAAGACAGAAAATGCAATTTAAGGAAAAATACTATATAATAATACAAGAAATTATACGGTATTAGAACAATACAATGTAAGAAAGTGCACTGATAAAGTTATGCAGTATGAAAATTACATTGTAAAAGTAATGCAGTGTAAGAATTGGACTGTTTAAGGTCACGTAGTACAGAATTAGACTACGTAGACCACAAAATTTTTATAAAAGTGAAAATTGGAAAAAAAAAGGAAAATTCAGGAAAAATAAGCTCTCTCTCTATTTTCTCTCTCTACATTTTCTCTCTCTCTCCTCAAAAATTAGTCCAAGATTTTGGACTCTGTTTTCGACACCTCCCACACCATTGGAAAGCTCTTGACGAGCTGAGTCGAATGGTGTATCGAGCCACCCAAAACAAGGCCAGAGGAAGGCTCACGCGTCGCCCAAAGTGGCGATGAAACCCATATTTTCCTGATGTGATTTCTCCTTCATCTGACCATCAATCGACGTGATTTTGGTGTCTATAGACTCAGCATGAGAAGAGGAGCAAGATGGTACCAATTTTCTAGCTCAATTCCAGCTGGAATGGCATGACGGAGCTATCCCTGTTGCCGTCGTGGAGCCACCACCAGAGCTATAATCTCCGACGGCGGTGTGGCCCACCGCTGGTGCCAAAAGGGGCAGAGACTCACGGCGAGCAAAATGCCCCAATCAATTTGGGGTGGTGGCCGCCTGACGTCGGAGTTCCACATGCTCCGCCACCAACCGCCGGCAGCCGCGACAATCCCACCTGTCACGCCGCTGTTGTGCCAAATTGAGGGCACAAACACACTCGGAGGTGTGAGAGGAAGGAGTTGGACACCTCAATTGCATGAAACAATCACGGATTGGCAAAGAACGGCCTCCGCCTTCGAGCACCACCATGGTGGAGGTGGAGCCGCCGTTCCACTCGACGTTGAGCTACCCCATCATGGGAGAAATGCTCAGAGAGCTATAGGGAATGAAAGCCCTAGCCCAATTTCATGGCAGCTCCGCCGTGAAACTGAGACCGGAGCCACCGATTTTGGCCAAGGAATTCGTCCTAGATTCGAGTAGATGGAGGCTAAATTGTATGAAATTGACCCCACCAATGAACTCAGGAGGCTCAAGCTTAGCCACCAACGGAGTCGATTGACGGTGGTAAACCGCCGGTCAATGGCAATCAACAATCGATCAACAGCCAATTTGGGATTTTGTGATCCAGACCTCCGATCGACAATCCGAGACCGCCTCCCGACTCATTTCGATGCTCTGAACACAATGGTGACCTCCATTCAAGCTAATTCCACTCTAGTAAAAATCGTCTGGTACCAACTGCACGCGAATCAAGGTGATTCAAACTATAGTAATGGAGTCTAGAAGGACATTTTCAAGAATGTATGATCTTCAGGAAGCATTCCTAGTCATTCATAGTTGCTCGAGGAGTACTGCAGAGGATACTTCGCATACTATATATACAACGAGGTGCAACTTGACCTGCGTAGCTCGGAGTCCAAGTAAGTAGCAATCTTGCCTATAGTATGAACCGTATTAAAATACATTGTTATAGATGCTAAGTTTCCAGGATTGAAAGTTAGACAAGGAATAAATGATAGAAAATATATTAAGGCCAAAACGATCATTTTATGAAAAATGACCAAAACGGACCCGAAATGCCAGATGTTGGGAAATGTTTTTTAGTGAGAATTTTTTCATATTATGCATGTAATGGAATGTTAAAGTTAAGTAATGAGTTTGGTTAAGTTATGAAATGGACGAAAAACCCATCAAGGGCAAAAACATCCTTTTTACGAGAACGGCTAGAACGGAATCGAACACTCCGATTTAGCATAACGATCTTAGACGAAAAATTTTTCGTAAGGTGTTAAGTAACGAAATTGCTAGAGAGACGAGAAGTTATAAAAAGGGAATGCATGTTTAGTGCTTACGTTTTTTTATCAATCGAGTATATTGATGAAAAGAAAGTTAATTAATGAGTCAGCTGTCGTATGATCATGACACAGAAGCCGACCAATGAAAGGAAAAGGAAGGAGATAGGAACGAGATAGGGATGAAATGGAGTACATTAGAGCATAGTTGGGTAAGTTCAATCTCACCTACAACATGAAGTAAAAGAATTTCAAATACTTATTTTAATGTTTGCAAATGTGTTTGCAATGATTATATAAATCGTTTTTAAAAAGTATGTATGCATTTATTATGCAAAAAGTTGTATAGATTAAATCAAGTTTGTAATGTATTTGTAACTAATAAGTTAAAGTATAATTGCATTTAACGTGCATAAAGTTTGAAAAGATCAAGTAGAAGTTTGCAATATATTTGCAAAAATTATATTTAATGTATGTTTTGCAATTTTTTAATGCATAATGTATTACAGTTTGATAATGTTTTATTATACAAATTATGGTTTGCAAACTATGTTGCGTTTTATGTTGCATATGTTATGCAATAAGCTGCATTTGTCATGCAATAAGTTTTAGAGGGTAAGTTATGACTTGCCAAATGTGTTTGTATTTTACAATGCATTTGTTATGTAATATGTTGCATTCGTTATGCAATGGATTTTACGGTATAACTTATGAATTGCAAGTATGACTGCATTTGACATGCTCACAAAAGTTAATAAGAGGGTAATATAAAGATAAAAAGAAAGTGTCATACCAGCCTCCTAGTTGTGAGGTAATGAAAGTAAAGTTAAAGTTTGACCTCCTAGATGTGAAGCACATGACCTTGAAGTTCGATGGGCTCAAGTCTTCCGCAAGGGAAGCATCATGATTATGATCTCATGATTAATGAGTTAGTACGAACATAAAAGTAAGATAAAGAAAATGAAGGTAAGATAAGGACAAGAATGAAAAGTTAAAGTAAGAAATGAATGTTCATAAAATGCTCATAATTAAAGTTCATAATTGAGCATAATTGGAATTATACATTATGAATTTGCTTGTATTCCTTATTATAAAGTATTTACGTTAAATGCTTATGAAAAATATTCTAAGGAATATTTTATGTTAAATGTTTATGAAAACCATTTTCATGTTTTAAGAAAAGGTTTATGGACGACCTTTTACGAAAAACGTTCCAGAAATATTTAATGAAAAATGTATGCAAAACATCTCAGAAATGTTTTCTTCAAGAAATGTTTTATGGAAAATGTTTATGAAAAACGTTTTAAAAATGTGTTATGAAAAACATTTTTTAGAAATATTTATGAAAAACGCTTATGAAAAATGTTATAAGAGGTAGGCTTTTATGAGAAAAGTTTTTAGAGCATGTTTTAAATGATTTGTGAGATCATGTTTGAACTTACTAAGCAAAAGCTCATTAAAAAGTTTTTTCATGCTGTAGGTAGCCTTACGGGTGACCAGTAAGACCCACTAGAAGAGCTGGGTGTTGCGGAGGACAGATGCGAAAATGTAGGTATGGATACCACTATAGTTTGCTTCTGCGACACAAAGAAAAGGTTTTACACTATTTAATATAGTGTTTTCAAAGTTTTTAAGAAAATGAGAGTTTTAAGATATGTTTTCAAAGTTAAGTCATATTTTATAAAATGTTTTATCTAATTGTAAAGTTAAGTTTTAAGTCATGTTTTAGTAAATGTTTCTTATTAAGTTTTGAGAAACGATTTGAAATTGTTTTAAAAGTAAATGTTGAGCGAAGTCTCAACTTGAATGGCGACAAAGGTCGCAACAATTTTTAAGTACGTTTTAAAGAATGTTTAAAGAAAAAAAAAATTTAATTCAGTATTTTTTTACTAAGTAAGTAAGATTATTGTTTAATTAAAGATGTTTTAAGTAAGTAAAGTGACTGCCCGAAAAAGCGGGTCGTGACATAGGGACAATTTTGGAATTTTTTTTATTGTGATATGAATCTAACAAAGATATGCTATTCACTAACTTCTTATTTAAACCTATGTTTTTTAATTTTTATACCTTCTCTATTTTGGTCTATTTCCCTCTTTCCCAAAAATATATGGTTTATTTATTTTGAAAATTCTTATTTTTTTATTGAATTCTAATCCATTAAAAAAAATCTAAGGGTTTTGGATAAATGAATTACATAAACTATTGCAATAAGCTATTGCATTGAATGCAATAGTTGTTTGGTTTAATAAAAAGAGAACAGTATAAAGAAAAACTATCCTTTCACAAAAGGAAAAAAAAGTATCATTTCTATCAAAAAGTGAAGGAAATACAAACATTTAATTTATGTCGTGTTGAGATATTATATTGCTTGTAAAATAATTTTTTTTCTCTTTTGTATGTGAACATATCGTATTGATTAATTTTAGATGATTGATAGCTTGATTTGCATATTATAGGAGTCAAACCCTTTAATTGGTGGCTATACTTTTCTATATAAGCCATGTATAAAAACTTTGTAAAGTATGAGTAAAACTAAGAATTGTTCCTTTTTTCGGTTGGTCTTAGAGCTTTCAAAAACTCTGCAAAAATTTTTTTTTTCATTCATCATTTGCAAGTTATCTTAGTTATCCCATTCATTGAAAAAGAAAAACAAACAAACCAATCAAACCCAAACCCAAATCTCAAAAATTAGATCCCCATCTAATTAAACCAGAAACACCCAAAAAAAAAAAAAAGAACCTTTCGCTTGCAGAACCAAATCTTCATCGGCGCACTTAGTCCCTCATCAAAATTCCTTAGAAACCCAACATGCCCATGTTAGCTGCAATTGTTGTAGCCTCATCGTGCCCAACCATTTGCGTTGTCTATCATGCTTGCATCAAAGACTTCGTCAACACTGCTACTTACCAAGTGTTAAGCCCTCTTGTCGTCGTCGAGTCCATCATCCTATTGTCGAGTCTTCCTGATGCCGTCCAGAATTGTTGTCACCTAGTATCGCACGGTCACGAAACGGCCACACAGGTCAAAAAGGCCATTTTCTTTTTTTTCCCTGCCCTAATTTTGTTCTTTATTGACTTTGTAGAAGCACACGCATTTGTTATTTTCTTTAGAAAAACCAAAAAAAGAAAAAAGGAAATTCAAAAGAATGAAAAAATTAAAAAAATCAAAAGAAAAAAATTTAGTGAAAGAATTATTGAATTGTTTGGTATGAAAACACTCCCTTGTTGTCATTCTAAAATCATCTGTGAATTTATAGATGCACTAATTGTTATTAACGAGTCACACCAAAAGACGGTGTTTTGAACTAGTAGGATGTACAGAATGGTGGGGTCAAAGTCGTAATCCATGAGAGAAGAATTTCAAGGAGACTTCTATTGCCACAACTGTTGACAATGATGTTGCAAAAATAGCCTTAATGTTGCTCGTAGCTAGAGATGATGGTGGTCAGGTTCTAAATATGTTTACACCCGTTTCTAATAGTATATGGATAATTGATTATGGTGCTATAGATCATATGACATTTAATTCAAGATAGGTTTCACCTCTTCAACCATCATCCTACAAATTTGTTTCTACTGTCAATGGAGCTTCGACCCTAGTTACTAGGGTAGGATGTTTGACCCTCACTAATAATTTGAATTTACACTCTTTTTTAGTTGTCCCCTCTTTAGACTATAATCTTTTGTATGTTTCCCAAATACCACAACCTTATCTTGTCTTGTCAGTTTTTGGCCTCATTCTATTGTGTTTAAGGACATTCGAACAAGGCCAATGATTGGTTGTGGTATAAGACGAGGGAGGATGTATCATTTCAACTTAACATCAAGTTTTAATAAGTTACTTAAGCTTTGGTAGTGGATGGCTCTAAAAGGGAGAAGAAGAAAGCTGACATTTGGTAGTGGCATCGACATTTGGGGCATGCTTCCTCAAGTTACTTGAAGAAATTATTTCCTAATCTGTTTGCAGAAATTGATGTCTCTAATTTTCAGTGTGAGGTTTGTAAATTAGCAAAAAGCTATCATCTTTCATTTCTATTAATTTTGAATAAAAGCCCTATCCCTTTTATGGTTATACATTCTAATGTCTAGGGCCCATCTAAAGTCACTACTATAGATGTATTGTGATGGTTTATATCTTTCATTGATGATTATACCAGGATGACTTTGGTATACTTGATGAAGTTCAAAGGTGAGGTAAATTCATTATTCTAATGATTTTATAAGATGGTTCGGACGTAGTACAATGCACAACTTCAAGTCCTTTACAGTGATAATGTAGAGAATATATGAGTTCTAAATTTTACCAATATTTTGAAGCACATGGAACCATTCATCAAACTACTTGTTCTAATACACCCCAATAGAATGAGGTAGCTGGATGCAAAAATTGACACTTGTTAGAGGTTGTCTATGCTTAGTTGATAGAAGCTCACATGCCGTTATCCTATTGGGGAGAAGCTCTTACATCGGCAGTGTATTTAATCAATCGGGTACCCTCCACCGCCTTTGAATTCTTGACACCATTACAGGCTCTTACTATAATATCTAGAAAAATCCAAGTAATTAACAAATATAATTAATTAAGGATGTTTCTATAACTACACCACCAAGCTCATAAGAAGAATAAGTTTAAAGCTTATGAGCATATGTTTTGATATGATAATTAAGCTTTTGATCAATTATACTGATAGAATCTAAGTATTCAAGTTAAGGGTTTTCGTAAAGATTCAAACAATTTATTTTACATAAAGATTTGTGAAATCCATGATTTCTATGCTTAGAATAAATTTATGTACTAACCAAGAAAAACCTAGAATTTAAAAAAGGCAATTTACATGTTTAAGACAAGGTCTTTCTTGGAATATAATATGTGTAATTTTATGATTGAAGGATTTATGAAATTAATATAAATATTTTAAAATTCAATGGAAAATATTAAAGTTAAATTTATTAACTTTTGTTATCAAATAATTCGATTAATACTTTCCACCCCGATTTAACGTTGAAGCAATTTCAATCCATAAATAATTTAAGAATTTAAATTATAAGAATTTTCAAGTGCAGTGTAGTTTTAGTAGTGTACCAAGAAACATTTTAACACATAATAAATCTTTAATTGCCCATTAGTTAAACAAAACCGAAGTTATGTGATTAGCATTTTCGATAAAAGATGCTATCCAAGTTCGAAAATTAGCACAGTTAACGATATGTCAATACCAAGGGATAGTGTAACAAATGTCAAGACTATATTTATGCAGACTATGAATAGATTTAAAATAAAAAACAATTTACTTTTTATGCGATTTAAAATTTATACCAGTATTAGCTTATACTGATATTAGTTTTAGGCTATGTTGAGCAAATTTGATAGAACCAAAATCTACTGACAACTAGCTAGTTTTCCTTAATTAGATGAAATTTCATTTGCTTCTATGAATCACGAGATTCTTATAGGTAAAGTATGAGGACAAAGCTTTTAAAGGTCAAAAAGCTTCCCACAAAAAGTGAATTATGTTTCTTAAGAGACCACATCATATGTTATTCACAAAAAGATGGATATGACGTATTAAATGATGGAAAATTTTCCATCCTTTCCTTAAGCATATGGTGCCTACATTAAGAGGAAATAGACTGAGATTTTGCCATTGTTTAATTGTCCATGAAACACATTAAAATAGATTTAGAAGTTAAGTAGAAAACTAATTAAGTTTAAGAAATTGTCTATAGATATACTTCTTCAAAACTAGAGCTCTTTTTTGCCTCCTTTCTTTCTATTTCCTTTAGAAAGATTTCTCCTTCATTGTTCTCTTTAAAACCGGTTTTTTACTCCACATATTCTCTAAAAAATTTTACACTCCCACCTACTAGAAAATCACTAGCCAAACTTAAAACTAAGGAGGAGACTTTGGTAGAATCCCTCAAGAATATATCTTTAAGGGTATTACCATCTAAAACTTTCTTTTTAAAATTAATTTATAGTTTTATTTTTAGTGATGTTGGTATGTAACAAAGTTTTACTTACACGTATGTTGTGGCTCTTGTAAGTTTGTATAGATGTCGTGTTAGTTTATACATGTTGGACATAAAAAAGTTTAAATTTAGGTTATGATCTTGTGTTTAGAAATATTTTCTACTCACTTTAAGCTTAAAATTGGTCACTTTAAAGATCGGTTTTGTAGTATTCTTAAATCTGGAACTTTTTAAGTTACAGCAACATGAACGACATTAAGTAAGATGTTAAAAACTGGTACCTCAATGTAAAAATGATATTTCTGGCGTTTTTCTTTTAGATGTCATAGCGATGATTGCAACATGGGTTACAACATCAACTGCAACAACAGCTATAGAGTTGGTTTATATGTCATTTTCTATTGAAAAACTCATTTTATTACTTAGTAGTCTTCTTTAGTAACTGTAGAACCAACATTTTTCATAAATGTCGCACATAATGTCACACGTGATGTTGCAACAAAGGTTACGATATCAGTTTTTACTTAAAAACTACTCGGTTTCTGCTTCTAAGAGTTGAAACCACTTAGTTTATTGTCCTTATGATTTTGTGAAAACAGTAATATAATTGGTAGTGACTTCGAAAACTTTTTATTAGATGTTACTGTTGGAAAAATAATACGCAGCGAAATTTTAAAAATTTTAAATTAGAGTATTTTCCAAAACACAAGTTTGACATGCTATATGTATAAATTAACTTGATCTTACTACCTTGTATTCGCCGAAAAGTTTCCCAAATTTGTGTAGAGAAGTAACGTTCCAGAAGAGCCTCAACCAGCTGGTCTTTTTTGCTATTCTCTATCCACGATCGGAGTGAGTGTGGACTCACACATATAGCTCTTCCTTAAGGTGATTCTCCTTCCAACCAATTAAGAGAACCCAAAGCTAGTGTTCATGATTTGTGAACAAGAGCTCTTAGGGAGTTTCAGATTCTCACCAGCAGAGTATCACTCTTAATCTCTCAATTGATCTAAATAACTCATGAGACTCACTCCCTATTTATAGAGGTTGGGTCTGGGGTCATTCCTTATCAAATAAGGTCTCAAAAATTCCAAAAAGAATCAAATTCGGGTCAATATAGGATGAAATATGCGTGAAGACGCATGATTTTTAATTCGCGCATAGGCAGGCTGAACTTTCTCATAGGCAGGCTGAACTTGCCTCATCGGCAGGCCAAACTTTAGGATCGGCATGCCGAATTGCCGAAAAAAATCTCAGTGAATCTTTTATTTTCCACCCGAGATTCTATAGGATAAAACCTCAATTTTAATTCAAATAACCCAACAGAGAAGTTATCTAATTAAAACAACTTTATCTAGATAATCTCTAAGAAAATAAATAGATTCCTAATAATTCTACAAGTTTATCTTGATATAATTTATTCAAAATTAAATCAACTGATAAACAGACAAGAATTATCCGATCCCAATAATTCAACAAGTTTAATCTTGAATTAATTTTGTCACAAAATTAATTCAACCGATAAACAGACATGAATTATTTGATTCTTTCAAATTTCAACCAATCTAATAAATTTGACATAAGTCACTAATAATTAGAAAAGCACGCCGTATCGTTATAGGATTTTGTGAACTAGCAAAGGAGACCAAATGGACCTATATAGTTCAAGCTCCCGAAAATTATGAAACCCAATACCCCAGATATATATTTCATAATTATCAACTCCAACGCTACTCCACTAAAAGCTTGGAGTTGCACTCTTGAACTCTATAGAATTACGAAGCACGTATAGCTAAGTCTCCATGACATATCATAGTGTATCGTATCCCCATAGGATTATCCATAATTGGCTTAAGGACAAGTTCTGTCTTACCTTCCCGATTATTTTTATCTTACGTTCCATCATCTCACCATAGAAAAACTTACCATCCAAAGACAATATACCATTCGGTTACACCTATGTATCCAAATGGTTGAGCGCTCTAGTTTTCCAGTTACAGGATAATGCATATAAGAGGATATCACTACTCCTAAAGGGGAGCTATGGATTCCATATCTATGAATAATAGGTCTACGTCATCAAGAGTAATGCCTCCAACGTACCGGCGTGCATGCCACTATTAAGAAGTGGGTGTCACCCTTTGGTACATCAAAAGACACAAATCAAGACAACGGGCCCACTAGTCATACTAGGATTAAGATGCAATACAAATGATTGTCTAAAGCGAATTGATTTGCCAAGACAGAATTATTAATCCAAATCAATTCACTTTATGTCCTGATTCAACACATCATCACCTATGACAACATGCCAATGTTTCCATTCACGGAGTCTACCTCCGATGGTCAAGACAAACCATCACCCAATAGAGATATAGACAACATAACAATCTTTACATGAATAAAGCGCCCAACTTTATTCCCTCGATTGCGGATCTTATGATTTAGACCGTCACCTTGAGAATCGTGTCTTTCGCATAATCTGTCTATCATATGTCTAATTCTTAAAGGTTTAGACCAACAGTCTCAGACTATTGTCTGCTTATCATACATTCAACAAATATGAACGTAAAAAGAACAAAATTTGGTATATAAATAATAAATGAATTCTTTATTGATAAAAATGTCTCCAAAAACTCATTACATTTTTACTCCTTAGGGCATACATGTCTAACAATCTCCCACTTGCACTAAGTGAGTAAATATGACAAATCTCGCATCCCCATAGCTTCCACATGCCTCTCGAAGACTCTCCCAGTAAGTGTCTTCATGAATAGATCAGCTAAATTGTCCTCTGACGTGATTTTGCAAACCTTGACATGCTCGCCCTCGACGAAGTCCTTTATCACATTATACTTCCGATCAATATGCTTACTCTTCTTGTGAAATCTTGGTTCCTTAGCATTAGCTACCGCCGCACTGTTATCACAATACAGTGATACCGCCTTATTCATACCAAGAACTACCTCAAGATCCTCAAGGAACTTGTAGAGCCACACTGCTTCTTTCGAAGCATTACTAGCTACCACATACTCAGCCTCCATCGTTGAATCCGAAGTGCATTCTTGTTTCACACTTCTCCAACTGATGGCACCACCGCCTAGAGTAAACACAAAACCTGAAGTCAATTTCCTAGAATCTAGACATGATTGAAAATCCAAGTCAGTATATCCTAAAAGAGTTAAGTCCTCACTCGAATATACAAGCATATACCCTCGAGTCCTTCTCAAGTACTTAAAAATATGCTTAACCGCAACCCAATGGTTTAGTCCTAGGTCCGCCTGAAATCGACTTACAATCCTGACCGCATAACAAATATCTGGTCGTGTGCAAAACATGGCATACATAAGACTACCCACTGCCGAAGCATAAGGTACCTTCTTCATGTATCCTCTTTCTTCATCAGACTTTGGAGAGTCTTTCTTAGAAAGAGTAATTCCATACCTAGATGGTTGCCCACCTTTCTTAGAATCCTGCGTTGCAAACCTCTTGAGAATTTTATCTATGTAGCCAGCTAGCGACAAATCTATCATTTTGTTCTTCCTATATCGAAAGATCTGGATACCGAGAACAAAATTAGCCTCACCCAAGTCCTTCATGTCAAACTGCTTGGTCAACCATAATTTGACTGATGACAATGCCCCAATGTCATTGCCAATTAACAGAATGTCATCTACATCAAGCAGCAGAAAAATCACTTTCCCTTCCTTAATGTGTTTGTAAACACATGGCTCATCCACATTTTGTGAGAACCCATAAGTTTTGATCACTTGATCAAATCTTATGTTCCAAGAATGAGAAGCCTACTTAAGTCCATAAATTGACTTTAGCAACTTACAAACCTTACCCTCTTGACCCTTGACCTTGAACCCGTCTGGTTGTTCCATATAAATAGACTCATCAAGATAGCCATTAAGAAAAGCCGTCTTGACATCCATCTGCCAAATCTCATAGCAGTCTCATAATCCTCATGTTGAGCCTGCAGCACATTATTCATGCTAGCCATAACATAGCAGTGGGCCTGATCATTTGCATCTTTCCAGCAATCGTATGCTTGGAATTGCTCATTAGTTGAGTCTCCCGTAGGCTCGGGAGGACAAAGGGTTGTCAGCACAAATTTCAGTTTCTCAAAGGAAAGGACGATATCCAGGTTCTGTTTCCAATCATTATAATTCTCTCCGGTTAATAGGTTTTTGTCAAGTATCGAAGATAAATGGTTTTTAGACATTTTTAATCTACAATAAAGAATCATATACTAAACATAAGCAAACAATTCATAATAATTTCGTAAGACAACATAATCATGTAAAAACTTACAAATGTGTTGATGTGTTAAAACCTTGAAAATATCACAACCTTACAACGATAATTCCTAACTCAAAATTCAACAAGCTCCTAGGGGAGTCATGCCAAATTCAATCAGGAACATGGATCCCCTCCTGATTAATATATGCCATCCAGGACCCGTATGATCTAGCATATATTAATAATCGTTTCTTTGGCTATTAATTTTATTAACAATGCTCCTAGGGGAGGTTAATAATAAAATTAACATGAGTGTATAACCATCGTTTCAATATTTTATCCTTGATTTACAATCACCACCTAGGGGTGTGTAATCATAAGTCATGTTAAAATACCTTATCCTCTTAAAGATCTAATCTAGTATATGATAGAAATCCCTTCCTAGGGGTTGGAACCACCATGTTCTTCCTATGGACCAACGATGGAGGCCTTAGGTCCTCTCTTCGAAAACCTTCTCCCACTCAATGTTTTGAAATCAAGGTTTTATTTTAAAAGATATGCATGAACAATTTTAATATGAGCAGCACTCCCTATTCTATATGACATGTTATCAATATACATGGCAAAACATATTATAATGCCGACAAGCAAAGCTACAAGCAAAATAATAATAAATAACCGTAATATTATGGTTCCACCCTAGAGAATAGAAAACAAAGATTACAAGAGAATAATCGAAACATATTATCGATTTTTCATTCTTGAATCTCCAAGCTGTATCCTTCTTCTTGTAAATCCCATCTCCAAGTCTTCAATCCCTTATGAATCGAATACTTCATATTTTCGGTCAAATTCATATTTAATGTTTCTCAGAATTGTCTCAAAAAAAAATTAAAACTGCGTTGAAAAACTGCACCTTTTCTGAAATTTCCAACTCTATGCCAGCAAGCCGATCTGTGTGGTCGACCTGTCGGTCATAACCCATCGGCCTGTCGAACTAGAAGTTCGGCCTGCCGCCAGAGTTGCCTGATTTTTGCCCCGTTGATGGCCTGTCGATCTACGACCATCTACTTGCCGAACTGGAGAGTTCGGCATGCCGATTGAGCAGAAATCACTTTTTCTAGAAAATACAATTTTTTTAATGCAATTCATCAATTTTATTTTCAACAATTCAAAAACATAAAATTAAAGACTTAGGAAATACATGGGTTCACTATCATCCATCTTCTAGGTCCGTCTTCTCTGAATGATTATTTAATTACAAAATTTTAACAAATTTAAAATTGAATAATTATTCCTAGACGGAGATGATAGTCTGCCATCTAATTACATGAAAAACCTAGATACATGTTCTAATCTCTAAGGAACCATAACTAGTATAAATTAATTAATTAATAAATAATAAAATAATGATTTAATCAACCATAATTAATTAATAGACAGTCACCACATAATCCATGACAACATATAATATTATATAGAAACTTAAAGTAGTAACTCTCTATAAAATTAAATTCAAGCATTGGAGACATTAAGATCATATAATTTACACGTATAGCATGATCACAAACTCGCAAATTTATGTAAAAACCATAGCTCTGATACCAATTGTTGAAAAAATAATACGCAGTGAAATTTTAAAAATTTTAAATCAGAGTATTTTTCAAAACACAAGTTTGACATGCTATATGTATAAATTAACCTGATCTTACTGACCTTGTATTCGTCGAAAAGTTTTCAAAATTTGTGTAGGGAAGTAACGTTCCAAAAGAGCCTCAACCAACTGGTCTTCTTTGCTATTCTCTATCCATGATCGAAGTGAGTGTGGGCTCACACGTACAGCTCTTCCTTAAGGTGATTCTCCTTCCAACCAATTGAGAGAACCTAAAGCTAGTGTTCGTGATTTGTGAACAAGAGCTCTCAGGGAGTTTTAGATTCTCATCAGTAGAGTATCACTCTTAATCTCTTAATTGATCTAAATAACTCATGAAACTCACTCCCTATTTATAGAGGTTGGGTCTAGGGTCATTCCTTATCAGATAAGGTCTCAAAAATTCAAAACAGAATCAAATTCGGGTCAATATCGGATGAAATACGCGTGAAAACGTGTGATTTTTAATTCGCGCATAGGCAGGCCGAACTTGCCTCATCGGCAGGCCAAACTTTAGGATCAGCATGCCGAACTGTCGAAAAAATCTCAGCGAATCTTTCATTTTCCACCCGAGATTCTATAGGACAAAGCCTCAATTTTAATTCAAATAACCCAATAGAGAAGTTATCTAATTAAAACAACTTTATCTAGATAATCTCTAAGAAAATAAATAGATTCCTAATAATTTTACAAGTTTATCTGGATATAATTTATTCAAAATTAAATCAACTGATAAATAGACAAGAATTATCCGATCCCAATAATTCAACAAGTTTAATCTTAAATTAATTTTGTCACAAAATTAATTCAAACGATAAACAGACATGAATTATTTGATTCTTTCAAATTTCAACCAATCTAAGAAATCTGACATAAGTCACCAATAATTAGAAAAGCATGCCGTATCGTTACAGGATTTTGTGAGCTAGCAAAGGAGACCAAATGGACCTATATAGTTCAAGCTCCCAATAATTATGAAACCCAATATCCTAGATATACATTTCATAATTGTCAACTCCAACGCTACTCCACTAAAAGCTTGGAGTTGCATTCTCGAACTCTATAGAATTACGAAGCTCGTATAGCTAAGTCTCCATGACATATCATAGTGTATCGTATCCCCATAGGATTATCCATAATCGGCTTAAGGACAAGTTCTGTCTTACCTTCCCGATTATTTTTATCTTACGTTCCATCATCTCACCATCAAAAAACTTACCATCCAAAGACAGTATTCCATTCGGTTACACCTATGTATCCAAATGGTTGAGCGCTCCAGTTTTTCAATTACAGGATAATGCATATAAGAGGATATCACTACTCCTAAAGAGGAGCTATGGGTTCCATATTTATGAATAATAGGTCTACGTCATCAAGAGTAATGCCTCCAACGTACCAGCATGCATACCACCATTAAGATGTGGGTGTCACCCTTTGACACATCAAAAAACACAAATCAAGACAACGGGCCTACTAGTCATCTCAAGATTAACATGCAATACAAATGATTGTCTAAAGCGAATCGATTTGCCAAGACAAAATTATTAATCCAAATCAATTCACTTTATGTCCCGATCCAACACATCATCACCTATGATAACGTGCCAATGTTTCTATTCACTGAGTCCACCTCCGATGGTCAAGACAAACCATCACCCAATAGGGATATAGACAATATAACAATCTTTATATGAATAAAGTGCCCAACTTTATTCCCTCGATTGTGGATCTTATGATTTAGACCGTCACCTGAAGAATCGTGTCTTCCGCATAATCTGTCCATCATATGCCTAATTCTTAAAGGTTTAGACCGACAGTCTCAGACTCTTGTTTGCTTATCACACAGTCAACAAATATGAACATAAAGAGGACAAGATTTGGTATATAAATAATAAATGAATTCCTTATTGATAAAAATGTCTCCAAAAACTCATTACATTTTTACTCCTTAAGGCATAAATGTCTAATAGTTACATGCTATGTTACAAAGTGAGTTGCAACATCTATATAACTAACTTCAAAAACTACCCAGATGCAATTTTTAAAGATGAATCCCTCAATTTATTATGTCCCTAAGTTTTTGTAACAACTGCAAAACAATCCACAGTTGTATTTAGCACTAGTTCGTTAGATGTTTTACACAATGTTGTAACATTTGTTGCGATATTGGTTGTGACATTATTAATAGTATGGTTTATGTTTTTGGGTGAAACAACTCTAGAAAAGTCCGAATCACTATTTTTTCAAAATATGAAAGTTTTAGATCTCAATAAAATAAAAATATTTCATGAAGAAAAACTTTTAAAAATTCTGCCTCTTAAATGAACTTTTAAACAATTTATTAAAGACGGTCTAATCGGTAAAGTTTACAACATCACTGCAAATGGTAATGCTAAAGACATAAAATGAACTTTTGAAAACCTAAAGTTCTAGGCCTCATCAAAACTAGAGACTTTCGTAAAAAAGAGCTTTTATCAAAACTGTCTTTGACATACGGTACATAGAGACTTTTAGAACTAACAAAAAAATACCATTTCGATACTAGTTTCATAACAAAACACCTGTTTAGTAGTAGAATCACTATTTATGAACAAAAAAAAATTATAGCACTCAAAAAGATATAAGATTTTACAATTCACAGTTTTATAAAAAATTCAGACTACAACTTAAGATATGGTTTTGGGCAAAAACTTTGCACATAAAGTTTCCAATATATTTCTAAAAAAGGGAAACCGTAGAAACATAAGTTGCTGATCGCTACGTTAGGATAGCAATTACGGGTTCGACTCCTATACATGTTTAGGAGCCAATCATTAGATCCAACTTTTCAATAGTTAATATCATAGACTACGTTTAGTTCCTAATGGCCATATTGAGTCTAATGATTTTAATAGCAACTAGGCATGGGTTTATAGGCCCAAGAACATTACTCATATTCAAATAGACCTATAGTATAATGAGCCTAATATAGGTAATATGAGAGATTAGTAAGTCAAATTATAAGATAAGCATAATTAATTTATTTATTAAATTAATTAATTGATTATCAATGTTAGTGCGATTTAATTAAAGGCAATTAAAGAAAATAAATTAGACTAGGGTTATGAGTTAAGAGGATTTAAATTTAATTAATCATTTTGACTACCCAAATAGCCAGTTAGTTAATAAAAAGAAAAGATTTAATTTCTATTTATTCGATATGCTAAACTAATTAGCATAACAAATTGAGCTCACCCTCTTATTGGGAGCTTTTCCTTAGACTCTAGGAATAATGGATAAGCACATGCTGAGCTTGTAGATCCTATCTCTAGAAACCAAATAAGTAAGGGTCTTGCATACAGTATAAAAAGTATGGTTTTCAAATTAATATGTTTTTACATGTTTTATAAAAATGCATTATCTATGTTGTGATATGTTGTGTATTGTATGTGATTTATGCTACGTAGAATTATATTGCATATTCACTTTGTTCTACGAATAGTTATAATTTATGTTATTAGATAGTGCGTAGTAACATGCCATATTATGTACATTCCGTAAGACAAATATAATAAATAAGATGAGACAAATGCCATATTATGCACATACTGTAAGACAAATATAATAAATAAGACGAGACAAGTTAAGTTAAGGGTGTCGTACTAACCTCTCGAACTACAAGAGGCATTCAGTTCATATTCTTTTTATGATCTACGATCGTTGGAAACCTTTGTAATCTCTAACTTTTCGATGATCGCACGCAACTGGTACATATACATAGGGGCCCATTAAGTATGA
Organism: Artocarpus hirsutus; assembly: GCA_946598075.1. Classification (NCBI taxonomy): domain Eukaryota; kingdom Viridiplantae; phylum Streptophyta; class Magnoliopsida; order Rosales; family Moraceae; genus Artocarpus; species Artocarpus hirsutus. The sequence goes on from CAMOHE010048337.1 coordinate 46,882, forward strand.
CAAGTTAGATATATAAAACTTGTTCATAATGAAGCATAATTTGCTCATGCATGTTTTTGATAAATGTTTTTAGCTTTGTTGTGTGAGTTTTATGTTCCCACTTGCTGAGCAAAAGTTCACTCAGATATATTCATGCTGTAGACTAGTAATCAGCCAACAACTAGTGATGGATGATGGCAAGCGGCAGACAGATAGTGGATATCACAATAGATTTAAAGTAAATTATATATGTATACTAGCTGTATTTAATGTATAATTTTTTATATGTAAAACAAAACCAAGAGTTTGAGCCATGTGCTAGGCTATTTGGGAACATGGTTCAAATTATTAAGTTGTAGTTCAAATTAATTTTGCTATTTTTTATATAAAATATGAATTTCAAACCAACTTTAGTTCAAAACTTAAAAAACTATTTATTAATGTTGCTAGGAAAAATATCCATAGTATATTACTTTATTTTAAAATTCAACATTTAACCTTTTATTATAGACATAAAAAGTATCTCTTAATTTATAGATGATGATGATGATGGTGGTGATGATGACAATAAACAAAGATATGGATAATGACTAAATGAAACTTCATAGTAAATATGAATATGCAAGTAGATATATAAGTTAGGATGGAGGGAAAAAATATATTAAAAAATATTAGATAAAAAGATATTTGAGTAGGGATTCCAATGAGAAAATGAATAGGGCACCTATGAGAAAAAATATTTTAGTTAGAAAATTAGAAAAATAATATTTTAGGAGATCTAAATTTACAAAAAAATTACAAGATTATGAGAATAAGGCCCTGTTTGGTTTTATTTTCTAAACATGTTTTCTTGTTTTTAAAAACACAAGAAACAAAAATGAAAATAAAAACTCGTTTGGTTCTATTTTTTAGCCAATACAAAATGAAAACATTTTTGAAATTTCCAAAAAATTGCCAATAAAATAAAAAAAAAGACGTTTTTTGTCAAATTCCTCACTAAACATTCTTCCTCTCGTGCCTCGCCACACCACTACGGCACCCACCGCAGCCCATTGGTTCCAATCCCTCCCTAATGTCGGTGACTACACACCAGCATGTTAGCGACGGAAGGGAAGCTCGTGCCGAAGTGAAGCTTGCCTAGATCTCGTCGTCAACTAGCTCGTGCGATTGCCATCCAAATCCCACCGTCGGCATTGAAACCTCCCACCACAACTCCATTGTCGCGTGATTCCCCAAAGCCCAACCTTGATTTTCATCCCATGCCTTACATCATCAGGCAACAACACTGTCGTCGTCGCAGGGAGGATGCACGTAGAGGCCATCAATCTCCAGCCATCCAAATCCATCGATTTAGGCGATAAGGCCATCGAAGGAAGGCGTTGTGAGTGGGGTGGGCTCCATCGTCGTCCTTGCTGCATGAGCTATCGACCTCCACATTGCCGACGTACTCACCTTGCCAGAGCAGAGAGAGGAAGTCCTCCTCGTTTTCTTTAAGTTTAATAGTAATTAAAAAATTATCAATATTTTAATAATTAGGGTTTTAGTTAATATTAATTAGTATTTTAAACTTAAATTTAATTATTTGACAAAAACTAAATTTAATTATATTTACATTAATTATTTTTTATTAAAAATGTTTTCTTAAAAAAACACTACCATATACAACCAAACACAATTTTAAAAATGATCCCAACACATTTCTTAAAATGTTTTAATTTCCAATTTTTTCAAAAACAAAAACAAAAATGAAAACACTAACAAACGGTCCCTAAATATTTTCAAAAAGAAAATAAAATATTATATAAGAAGAAATATTTAAGTCTACATATATTGGAAAAAAAAGTTAATCAAAAAATTTTAAAAAAAAAGATATCAAAAAAGATTAAATTTGAAAAACATAGAAGATTGTAAGAAAAAAAAATAGGATGAGACATATTTTAAAACATGTTATGAAGATAATAAGAAAAACATTAAGAGGGAAAAAATTAAAAAAGTTATTACTTTGATTAAACGCATAAAATAGAAGACTTTTATTAGATGAAACAAAACAACACACGGTATATATGATATTACATCGTAAAGGAAACAAACCATCTATCAAAGAAAAAAGCAAATAAGTTATAATAGTATTGAAAGAAAAGAAATGAACTAAGCTACTTAAGAGAAAAAAAAAAAGAAAACAAAAGCACAAAAGACAAAATAGAGAGCATTTTTAAAAAACCCCTACTTATATAATAGTATTAGTTATAGATTATAAATTATTGATATATTTGTACAAATAGCTTTATGAAGTATGATTTAAAAACAAATAGTGTAATTTTACAGTTTCAGTCTAGGTTTTTTGAGTCTAATAAGTTGCAATATACTTATATTGAAAGTTTAATTAAATAACTATAATAATAATTAGTTTTAGAAATATTTTTAAAAAATTCTTTTTAATTAAGGAATTGCTTTAAGGAAATTAATTTAAGTAATTAATATTATGTTTAAAAAAATTGTTTCATATATTTAGTACTTTACGATAAGCTAAGATTAAGAATACAATTATGTAGTTAAGTAAAGGCGACGTACGTAAGGTAGTTACACTTACTGAAGCAGTTGTGGCACCAGTCGTCCTAAACCTACCTACTCATGTCTTTGGGTATGTGGCTTCTGTACATCTTCATAAGCATCAATGTGACAAGTTAACTCTCTAAGTATTGCGATGTGTTTTTCTAGGATATGCTACCCATTAAAAGGGGTACAGATGTTATTATCCTCCAACTTAGCATATGCTTATCACCATGGATGTTGTGTTTTATGAAGACATGATGTATTTTTCCTTCAAAAACTCAGCTTCAGGGGAAATACCAAAAGGAAATTCAGACTCTAAACTACAAAGACTATGAAGTTCTCACTTCTAAGGAAGGCGGATCCCTTATATCTAGTAACTATGATATGAGCAACTTAGATACAAAAGGTATAAACTTGGATTTTAGTGATGATATCTCCTAAATTAGGCTAGTCAACTAGGAAGTGAGTGAATTGGATCGGAGGTTACAACTTTGGATCAAAGGAGTGATAAACAACTTGAAACTAGAGATACGTTTTTGCCTCCACCTTAGTTTGAGTTTGAGCTTCCTGTTCCACAAACTAAAGATGTAGCTTCACCTCTGTCAAACATGCCAAACCAATTGCCTATTAAGGATGTCCCTAATATTGGGCCAGTCAGAAAACAGTTTTCATAGCAACAGACTAGAGGCATGCCTAAACCCACATATGAACCAGAATTGTCTAGTAAAGTCATAACCATGAGTCATTATGTGTCTAACCAGCATTTGTATGAATTAAATTTGTCATTCATAAATTAATTGTCTAATGTATCTATCCCTAACAGTGTGTAGGATGCCTTAGTTGATCCAAGGTAGAAAGCAGCTATGAACAAGGAGATAAAATCCTTTTAGAAAAATGAAACATGAGAACTCATTGATTGTTCACTAGGGAAGAAATTAGTTGGATGTCGTTGGATTTACACAATGAAGGACAAAGCATATGGCACAATTGAATGCTTGATGAAAAAAGGGTACACTCAAACTTATAGCATCGATTATACAAAAACATTTGCACCTATAGCCAAAATCAACAGAGTTCGAGTATTGTTGTCTTTAACTGCAAATTTGGACTAGCCACTACAACGGTTTGATGTGAAGAATGCCTTTCTACATTATGAGTTGTCCGAAGAAAACTACATGGATCTTCCACCAAGATGCATGATAATAGAAAGGCTTAGTCAGAAGGTATGCAAGTTGACAAAAATCATTGTATGGGTGGAAACAATCTTTGAGAGCGTGGCTTGGATGGTTCACAAAGTCTATGATAGCCTTCGGCTACCATCATAGCAATTCAAATCACACCTCATTCTTGAAAATACAACATGGTAAGATCTCTGCACTCATTGTATATGTAGATGACATGGTATTTACAGGGAATGATCCAAAAGAGAGGAAAGCACTTTAAGAATACTTCTCTAGAGAATTTGAAATGAAAGATCTAGGTCCTTTGAAATATTTTCTTAGGATGTAAAGTGTCTCGATCTAATAACAAAATCTTTCTATCTCAAAGAAATATGCCTTAAATCTATTAAAGGAAACAAGAATGTCAGCATGCTAACAAGTTGAAACACTTATGGAAGAAGGTTTGAAGTTATGTGTTGAGCATAACCAGGTACCAATTGATAAAAGAAGATACTAGAGGCTTGTAGAAGATTGATGTGCTTAGCACACACAAGGCTAGCCTTGCTTATGCATTGAGTATTGTCAGTAATTCATGCATAATCTTAGAGAGCAACATATGAATGCAGTTATGTGCATCTTGAGGTATCTAAAAGCTGCACCTAGAAAGAGATTTTTATTCCCAAAGAATGTAGAATATCAAAGCGTGGATACATGTACTGATGCTGACAAGACTGGAGAAACAATCTACTTAAGGTTATTTCACCTTTGTAAGGTATCTTGTTACATAAAGAAGTAAGAAACAAAATGTTGTTGCACGCTTAAGTGCAAAAGTTGAATTTAGAGGTATGACATTTAAAGTTTGTGAAGTATTGTGGCTAAGATTACTCTTGTAGGATTTGGGTTATTCATCTGGACAACCAATACGACTATATTGTGACAATAAAACAACACATGATATTGCTCAAAATTCTATTCAGCATGATTACACAAAGCATGTTGAGGTTGACAGATTCTTCATCAAGGAGAAATTGGATGGAAAATTTATGGAGTTGATTAATATTCAATTAGAAGACTAGATGGCTAACATTCTAACTAAAGCAGTTTCAAATCAAGTGTTTTCATAGTTTTTAGACAAGTTGAGCATGTGTGACATCTATGCACTGAGTTGAGGGGGAGTGTTGAGATATTAGATTGATTGTAAAATAATCTTTTTCCTCGTTTGTGTGTGAACATATCCATGTAGATTAATTTTAGGTGATTAGTATATTGATTTGCATCTTTATTATAGGAGTCAAACCCTTTAATTGGTGGGTATACTTTTCTATATAAACCATGTACAAATAGTGTAAAGTATGAACAATGATTACTTGATTTATATCGAATCATGTCTAATAAATCAATTATAGTCTCCAATGTTGAAGGAAAGCAAAATTTGATTGAATAATAAATAAAAAATGATATTAATGAAAAGCTATAGTTTAATAAAAAGAAAAACAAGTATTGTTTCACTTCTCATTATTTTAAATGAAGGATATCTAATTGTCAATGAGAAAAAGAGGAAGAACTTTTATGTTTTTTTATTCTTTATGTATGCTTTTTAGGGTTCTAGAGTGTGTTTAGGAATATCGTTCTAATTTACTAGTTTCAATTACTACAGTATAAATCTCTCACTTGCTACAATACAAAGTAAAAGTATATTACAGTATAAAGCTCTTGCATACTATGGTGTTTTAATTCTAACTTATTAGTTCTAACTCCATCCCCAAACACACTCTTATTTGGTGCATGCATTCAACATTTCTTTCTTTTTTCTCTTAAAAAGAAAAATATTTGGAAAATATTATAAGTTTGGTTAATTGGTGGGTGAGAAAAGGAAAAACAATGGCCTCGTTTGTTTTTGTTCTCAAAATTTTTAGAAATGTTTTCATACGCTTTTCATGGCAAAAATTTTAGAAACACTCTCAGCATAATTCCCAAAAAAATTTCATTTTTCAAAACAAAAATATTTTCATCTATTTTGAAAACAATACCAAACGGCCTCAATGTTATTTAGGTATATGGACTTTTTTGGTATTTTAAGAGGGGTGTACCAAATATAATAAGGGTATTTTAAGAAAGTACGTGTAAAAAGTAAAATAGGGGATGCTAATAAATACATCCAAATTAAAAATTCCACTAAAAAAAACTGAACAAGAAAGCAAAACAAATAGGCACGTGCGTGTGCTTTGTATATTGATCTTGTTATTATTAGTATTATTTATTTTTTTATATCATGTATTTTACGTTTATTCAAGCTCTATACCTTTAGTTTTTAATCCCCTTGATTGTATACTTTTAGATTTGATTTAATATATAAATTTATACGTTTTTTTGATCAATCATTAATTTTGACTTAAGAAAATTATCCTAAATACCCTTAAATTGGAAAATAAGAGAACTTTAAGAATTTAAAAAATTTACACTAAGGTTTTTAAATTCAAAAATATATCAAAAACCCTACTTTTTTAGTGTTTATGTGTTTTTGTTTTTGTTTTCATCTTCTTTTTTTTGAAGGTTTAAATTTTTTCTCTCTTTTACTTAAAGATAATTTAGTCATTTTAAAGGTCAAGATTAAATATTGACTAAAGTAAGGTATAAATTTGTGTATTAAATTTAATCTAAAAGTAAACATTTGATGAGATTAAAGAGAGAATGTATATTGTTTAAATTGACCTCAAACGAAGGGTGTAACAAGATATTTTATCCCATCTTATTCTTCTTCTTCTTTGGCAAAAGGAAGGAGGGATCGATGGTTAAAGAAAACAAAAGAGGAATTTACCTGTCCTTATATCAAAAAAGAGGAATTTATTGAGCACGTGATATTATAGAGTTCATAGAGAAATTGTATGAACTAATAGCTTTTTAAAACTAATGCAAGTTGTAGCACAATGAATTAACTCATTAATATGTAGTATATTTAAAATTTTTAAAAAGTTTGAGTATGTAATTTTTTAATTTTACCCTAAATTCAATTAACTCAAAATTTTTTGACCCTAAGCCCTAAATTAATCTATTCTAAAAACTCAATCTCTCTCTTCCCTTCCTCTCTCCGACAATGATGGTGTGGTGATTACGAGCTCATGGCTGGTGACAACTACAGTTGTGAGGCATCGTGAACTTATATCAACGTACTCATACTTGAACAACTTACTGGTGAGAACTATGCCAAATGGAAATGTAATATGAAACTTATGCTCGTAAACGACAATTACAAATTCGTCTTTTTGAAGAAGTGTCCTCCGGCCCCAGCAGTAAATGCTAGAGTAGCAGATCGGGATGCCTATACTTATTGGAAAAAGCCGATCAGAAAGCAAAGTGCTATCTGTTGGCTAAAATGTCCAAAGTGCTTCATAAGAAGCATGAAAATCTTAAAACTGCTTATGAAATAATGCAGTCATTGGATGGCATGTTTGGCCAACCAAACGAGAATGGTTGTCTTGATGTCGTGAAGATGTTCATGAACTCCCATTCATATCCATGTGCTCAACATGATTAATCATTCATGAAGCTGAGCTTAATTGAGCAATTATATATGAGGGTACATAGGTAGGTATGATATTAGAAAGTCTAAGTTTCGCCTTCTAGCAATTCAAGACTAACTATATCATGAACAATACGCACATGGGCTCACCCGACTATTGAATCAGCTACAAAAATATGAATCTGTTCAAGGTGCAAAGACAGATGATGCAAATATTGCTGAAGCTAGTTCTTCCAAAAGCAATAAGAGGAAGAACAAGAATGCTAGGAAGTCTAAATCTAAAAGAATAAGAACAAGCCCAAGAAGGCTGAAAAATGCAAAGAGACTAGCTCCAACACTAAGGCCAAAAGAAAATATTTCCACTGTGGTCAGCTAGGCCATAGGAAGAGAAACTGCAAGAAGTATCTCGAGGAACTAAAGAAGAATAAAAACGAAGATAAATGTAATTCACTTGTCTTAAAAACATGTGTTGTGGAAAATGAGTTCTCAACCTAGGTAGTTGACTCGGGAACCACTAACCATGTTTTTTTTCTTTATATAGTCTTAGTTCTTCGAGAGAGCTTGCCAATGGAGAATGCATGATGGTCGTGGGCAATGGAGCTAGGAATTTTGTAATGATCGAGAAAATTTCATTAATAAAACCTAATATTTAATTGGGTTTAATTAATGAATTTACTTTTAAAAATGTGATTTTTGTTAAAAGTTGTAATTTTTGTAAAAATTACAATAAAGTATGAATAAACGGCATTTATTTCATGTTTTATGGCAAATGCGGATGCAATGTTGGGTATGGTAGAATAAAGATTTTATGAGTTGAATTACTCAAAAATTTGTAAATAATACCCATAAAATGAATTTTATATCACAATTAATTGTAAAATTGTGGTATAAACGAATGAATGATTAAAATATAAATAGGACACAGAGGTTGTCCAAACCCTAACCTGGGGTAGGAAGGAGGCCAGAGCAATATAAGAATACTGCTAAGTAAAAACGCAGATACGAAAAATGTTTTGATTGGCCTCCGAAATTGAACGAAAAGTAAGTTAAATATTTTTATACAGTCTAAGGATAGAAAATATACTGATTTGACCATGACAGTATAAGAAAAATACTGCGTGACGAAAAAATACACTGTGCTAATTTTGGGCCCAACAAAGTGGACACCCAATCGAATTTGATTGGGCCACCAAGGCTAGAAATGTGGCTCAATAATATGAGGACACCTAGGGCTAATCAAATGGGTGACCATGAGTCACCAAGTGGATAAGGATGCATTTATTTCAAGTTATCACAAAAATTTTCACTCTTTCTTCTTCTCCAAGTTTCGGTAGCCATTGTTGGACCTTCAAAGAAATTTTTCTCAACCTCAAACTTTGCAAAAATAACCCCAAAACAATTTTTAGAAGTAAGCACAAGGATTTTCACAAGATTTAAGGTGAAATTCTAAACTTTTTAATGAGTTTTTAAAGGATTTTTCATGGGTTGAAGAAAGAATATTAACCCATGCTATTTTTGCATGAAAAGGAGGCTTAGAAGGCAGTTCAAAAGGAATTTCAAGGTTAGAAACCAAAAGGAGGATATTTTGGTAAGTTTTGGCCTTTAAAGTTTTGAAATTTATGAATTTTATTTGGAATTTTTATTCTCTCAAACCCATATGAGTTTTTGAGCTTATGTTTGATGGAATTTCATGTGAATATGATGAATGGCATGTTTGAATTGTGAATTTTGACTTATGGTGCAAAATGCTAGTTTTTGCATAAAATCATATTTTTGCAATTTTAAGGTTAAACTTTGCAAAAAAAAGAGATTTGAGCATGAGGATAATTTGATTTAAGCATGAAAGGGTCTCTGTCGGGGTAGATTTGAAATTTTGAAAATGATTTTTACAAAAACATCCTAGGGACTAAATTGAAAGAAAACTTCTTTTCTCGACAAATTTGAAAAATAGCCGAAAACACCCCTGTACAGTGAGATTTTAGGAAAAGTTAAAACATGAAAGTTGTAGATCTCGACGAAACTGTATAACATTAATGAACGGTTCGTCAAAAAACTCAAGCGTTTGTGAGTTTTTGATTTTTCAAGAAATTATTAAAAGTGAAAAAGTGTTAAAATGGCAAAAACGTCATTTTTTAAAATAATTTGAGGTATGGTACTTCAAGCAAAAAAGTTTCTTATGAAAAATAGAAAATTTTGGTGCAAAGAGAAAAATTTTAGCCCCGAGGGGCAAAATTGTCAAAATTTTTGGTGTAGGGGTTAAACCGTAAAGTTTTATGAAAAAGGGCCATAAAAGAGTAAAAAAGTGATACAAGCCACTAGGAAATTATTCTTAAGTTAATATATGACTGTTTTTGCTAAAATAACAGTTCGAGCTCGGATAAGTCTATAGGGCCACGGAGGGCAAAATCGTCATTTTTGCCCGAATAGCTCTAAAAAGGTCTTAGATAAGGAAAAAAAGCGATTAAAAAGATTCAGGCCCTTCGTGAGTGACGATAGGATAGAACTAGAAAGAAATAAGGAAACTAGCATTTGTAGAGTTGTGTATAGTTATACAACTCGAATAATTAAGTAACAAACGTTTTGTAATGAAACGTATTGGAATTGGCTAATGGTTTTGTTATTGGCCAACAGGATCCTAGAAGTCTAGGAGAAAGGAGACTGAAGTTGAGTTTGCAGTGCTGGAAAACAAGTAAGTACATTTCTCACCTACAGTATGAAATTGTAGGTGTAGACTACATGTATGTGAATATTAGGGTATTTAGTACAATGTAAACTTGTTTGTTGCTATGAAATGGATATAGAGGTATAAAATCGATACTTGTGTGTATACAATTAAAATACCTAAGTATATAACATGTTATGTACTGTTGTGTACCTTATATTGTGTACCTGTGTGTACAATAATGAATACACGTATGTATATGAAGTAGATACTTGTGTATACTCTACTATGCATACGAACTTATATACCATGGATAACATGTGATTATCATTTCATGTCTAGTATGACAACCATATTAAATGAATTGATAAATATGTCACCAGAAGTTAAGAAAAATGTCGTACCGACTCTCGAAGTAAGGGAGAGTTTAAAGGATAAAATATGGTCACGGTGTTACGTAGACCTAAATGATATTGCGTGATGGTACGAACACTTGGGCCCTAATGAAAGATAAGAAATGATGAAGAAAAGGAAAGTTTATAAGAAAGCATAATTGAATCATGTATTCATTTGATTGTTCATGTGGGATTTATGGGACTTACTGGGCGTTAGCTCATTGAGTATTTCATGCTGTAGGTATTCCGACAAGAAGGTCAGAATAATTCCTAATGATGAGTTGGCGGACGGATGATTTATCCAGATCGAGTATGGAGTCCCCTACTGATTGTTTCCGCTATGTGTATTATAAGTTATTTTGAAAAGAAATGTTCAAAAAGAAAAATGTTGTAAAAGTAAGAATGCTCATGTAAATATAAGTGTGTGGAAGTATTTTGGAAGTTACCAAAAATTATTGCAAAGCAAAGTATTTATTTCAGTTTCAAAAAAAAAATTCCTAAATTTTTGCCCCTAAGTAAGTAAGAAAGAGTTTTATCACAGCCCAAAAAGGCGGGTTGTGACAGGTTTTAGCTAAAGCAATGAGATAAGTTAGACTTTAGTTTAGGAATAAATATTTAGTTTTGAACAATATTTATTTCATTCTGGGGTTTAGAAGAAATTTGATTTCTGTTTCTAGGTTAAATGAATAATTAAAGTTTCTTTTGATAATGAAATTGTTTCTATTTCAAAGAATGGTTTAAATATATATTCTGGAAAATTAAATAATGTTTTCTTTTCTTAAACCTAGTCCTAAACCCTTGCTTAATACTAAAATGTTCAAAGTAGTCGAACCTAAGAATGCTAAGAAAAAGATTTCTCATGACAATGACACAAATGTAAAGCATCTTACACTTGGTCATATCAACCTAAACAATATTGAAAGACTTGTAAAGGATGGTCCTTTAATATAACTACAAGTTAGTGAATTCCTAGTCTGTGAATCCTATTTAGAAGGTAAGATGACCAAGAGATTTTTCTTAACTAAACATACAAGACCCAAGGAGGCTCTCAAATTGATACATACTAATGTATGTGGATCTTGAAACATCCAAGCTAGAGGCAAATATGAATATTTTGTCATGTTTGTTAATGATTATTCTAGATATGGTTATGCTCACCTAATGCACAGGAAAATTGAAATTTTTGGAAAGTTTAAGGAATTTAGAGTATAAGCTAAAAGACAATTAGGCAAGCTAATCAAGTTGCTTTAATCGAATCGAGGTTGTGAGTATTTGGACATAAAGTTCACAAACCATTTGATGGAAAGCAAAATAGTTTTGTAACTCACTACACTTAGAAGACCACAACAAAATAGGTTGTCGAAAGGAGAAATCGAATGCTACTCGACATGATGAGATCAATATTGGGTTATTCTTCTCTACCTACATCCTTCTAGGGATATGCTTTAAGAATTGTAGTTTATATTCTAAACTTGGTTCCATCTAAGTCCATACCTAAGATACCTCTAGAGTTGTGGAATAGCCGAAAACCTAATTTGCAGTACATCCCATATGAGCAAGTCCAACACATGTGCTAAAGGCTAAGATTGGGAAGTAGGAATCTCATTTGAAAGTTTACATCTTGGTAGGATATTCTTAAGGTATAAGAGGAGGTATGTTCTATAGTCCAAAAGATAATGAAGTATTTGTATCGACAAATGCCACCTTTCTTGAACATGCCTATATGAAAGATTTCAAACCAAAGAGGAAAATAGTTCTAGAAGAGTTACTTGCCGATCAGATTAGACCATAGCCAATAATAGCTGTCAACGAGCTAGCAAGAGCTGTCGAAGGGCAAACTGAAGAGGCCACAACTTTTAGTCAAACACCTCCGATGCTTCGTCGTAGTGGGAGGGAAATTAGATTGCCCACTCATTACATAGGTGAAGCATAGCTAGTCGTTGTGAGTGGCAGTGAAGAAGATCCATTGACTTACAAGTCAGCAATAGAAGATTTTGACAAAGAGAAGTGGCTGGAAGCCATGAAACATGGGATGGAATCCATGTATTCTAACTTAGTTTGGGAACTTATTGATCTTCTTAAAGGGGTAAAACCCCATTGGGCACAAATGGATCTACTAGAAAAAGAGAGGAGTGGACAAGAAAATAGAGACTTTCAAGGCAAGGCTAGTAGCCAAGGGTTACACTTAGAGGGAAAGAATCGACTAATAAAGAGACTTCTCCCGATTGCTAAGCTAAAGTCTATTCGGATACTCTTATCCATTGTTCTATATTATGAGCACAAAATATGACAAATGGATGTCAAGAGCAGCTTTTGAACGACTATCTTAAGGAAAGCATCTATATGGTACAATCAGAGGGTTTCATTATAGAAGGCCAAGAATAGAAAGTCTACAAGCAGCAAAGGTCGATTTATGGACTTAAGCATGCTTCTAGATCATGGAACATCAAGTTTGATGAGGCTATTAAGTCTTATAGTTTTGAACAGAACCAGGATGAACCATATGTTGGCAGGTACATAAAAGAAAAAAAAAGAAGTTTTCTTAGTACTTTACGTTGATGACATCTTGCTCATTAGGAATGACAAGAAATTAATGTCACAAGTAAAGGAATACGAAGCCAACCAATTTCAAATGAAAGATTTAGAAAAAACAACTGATGTTCTTGGGATCCAGCTCATCTCAAATCGCAAGAAGAAATTTTTGACATTATCTCAATGTACATATATTGACAAGATGCTTGTCAAATATGAGATGCATAACTCTAAGAGAGGAAATTTGCCTTCTAAGCATGGCATTCATCTCTCTAAGGAGTAGTACCCTAAGACTCCTCAAAAGGCAGAAGAGATGAGTAGTTTCCCTTATGCATCGGCAGTTGGAAGCATAATGTATGGTATGCAATGTACTAGACTTGACATCTGCCACATAATTGGAATAGTAAGTAAGTTTCAATCAAATCCAGGGTTTGGTCACTGGACTTCTATGAAGTGTATTCTCAAGTATCTTCAGAGAATGAGAAACTATATGTTTGTGTATTCTAGGAGAGATTTGTTTATCAATGGTTACACCAATTTCAATTTTCAATTGAACAGGGATGATCGAAAGTTGATCTCAAGATATGTGTTCACTCTTCGTGGACGAGCCATTATTTGGAGGAGTGTGAAACAAGAGTGAATTTCTAACTCGACAATGAAGGCTAAATGCATGGCTGCTTGTGAAGCATCCATGTAAGTAGTCTGGCTCTAGAAATTCTTGATGGATTTGGAAGTTGTTCTAGATATTGATAAGTTGATTAGACTATACTGTGACAACAATGCAATAATCATAAACATTAAATAGTTAAGAAACCATAAAGGCATAAGGCATGTAAAGAGAAGGCATTATCTAGTTCAAGATATATACCACAGAAGTGATGTGACAATATTTAAGACTGTGTCGGAAGACAACCTAGCAGATTCATTTACAAAGATGTTACTAGTCAATTTTTTTGAGAAGCATGTGGAGGGATATTGATTAAGAGACATGTCTCATTTGCTTTAGGGCAAGGAGAAGATTGTTAGGATAGATGCCCATAAAACATATAATATTTTGAAATGGACATATTTATGAATAAATAAACTGAATTTATTCATTACATTTGCTAGTATGTATTTTGAATACTTTAAGAATATCACAAAAATTCTATAATTTTCTATGTGACTTTAAATACTGTATATAAGAGAATAATATTTAAAGATGATAATTTAAATGATTAGTAACATACAATTAATTATTATATGATCAATTATTCAATTAAAGTATGAAATCTTTAATTGAGCATTACCAGTATAAGTTATTTCCATTAAGAATAGAATGGTTTTATCCGAACCATTAATGTAGTGAGTCATTAAATGAGTGCGCTGTACATAATGAGATTATGTAGGACTGGGCCATGACGGGATATGAATAGCTGATAATTTTTGTTAAATATGGCAAGTTCTAATCACATCGACAAATGGTCATATATAAGATGATATTAATCTTGAGTTATTAGTAGACTCCTATTCATGGATTTATGTCTTTTGTCTTACTCAGTATGGATTAAAGATCAAATCTTTTTTCTTGTATCTTGGAGACATAATGAAGTAAGTAATCGAGAATGTTAATATTATAAGAGGAATTGATTCCTTCTCTAACCAAAAGCAGATAAATAGTTCTCTTGAATATTGATTCAGGCTTAAATAATAAAAGGGCTCAATTCATGATTAAGTTCATGAATTCATTATTTATTAGAGAACCAATGGCACTGAAAGATAAAGAAGTAATTAGAGAGGCCAACGGATTTTATCTAGCTCTAATTATAAATTATTTATAGAGGATTGACATATATCTAATGACCATATTAAATGGACGGCTCTAAAAAATGAATAATTGAATATCTACAATTTTAAGAGTGAAATTCCAAGTATTTAGTAGAGTTACATTGGAATTAATAAAAGAGTAATATATTAATTAAAGAGTTTAATTAACATATTGGTCTTATTGGAGCTTGAAATTATAGATCTATTAGTCCCCTTGCTATCCTTGTAAATGCTGTTTGGAAAGTGGAATTATTAGTTTAAATAATTAATTTAGATTATGGAATTCTAAATTAAATATCACTTAAAATAAAATTAATTATGAATTAATTTATATTTATCAAATAATTAGATTATTTAGTAAATAAAGTAAAATAATTAATTTTGAAAATCATACAGTAGGTAGGTCCTATTGTGTGTGGAGCACAGTGGGAGGTCCCATTGTGTGTGGTGCCCAAGCACAAACATGAAAGTCCTCTTGTGCACATTAAAGCTTGTTTACAAAGTTTCTATATTTAGTATTTCCAATTTTGAATAAATGTGACTTAATTTAAATATGTAAAGTTTAATGTGGAGACAAATGAAATTGGATAACAAGTAGATTTCTGTTTCTTCCTTCTCCTTTAATTGGCGTTGCACATAAATAGAGTATATGTGTATGCGGTGCCTAGACAATGCAGGAATGAGAAACTTGTGTCTTTTATTTTAATTAAATATTTGATATTAAAATTAAAATAAAAAGACTTTTTAAAATTGATTCGCTCTCTTGTTCTCAAAAAATAGAGGCCTCCTCTATTCATTTAGAACACACTTGTGAGTTTTGGAGAGAGTACTCTACAAAAAAGCACTCACATAGGCGTGTAGAAAGAGAGAAAGAAATAGAAGAAAAATTCTTCTATTTCTTGAGTGATCACCAAAAACTATATTCCTTCTATGCCTACACGTGCATTCATCTGGTGCCGAGTACTATGCGAGGAAGACATTGGTTTCATAAATAGAGAACGTCCTTTGCAATCCCCATTTTGCTTCAGCTTCATCTCTTTACCGGTAAGCAAAGTATTTATGTATTTATTTATGCACGAAATTAATATAATTTATCGCATTTTATAAAAGTTTTGAGAAAATTTTTTGTTATACACGATTCATGCCTTTACCATGTTTCTGCTATGAAAAACGTTTTCCGAAACCAACAATTGTAGCATGTGAGAACTTTACACTATTTACAGCTGTAACTGATGGTTTCAACCGTTCTTTCAAACGGCTTATTGGCATATATGTCTGATTTTGCTTAACTTTTCATTAACTTGATAATGAAAACATGTAAGACAAAATTTTCAAATCCTATTCAAATCTTAATGTAAATCTCATAAATTAAATGCAAATACCCAATTTAACAAAAACCATCATAAAGAGATTATTGTAATAATCTAGAAAGGCAAGTTCAATAGATAAAAAGACGTTTAGAAACGTAATTAAAATCATAAATTAGAACTATAAATACTTTAACATATGTGAGTTTTATATTGTAATTTATTTTTATTTGACACTGAAATATATAAAAACTTTACGCTGCTATAGTGGTGGAAATCATTAATTAGAATTATTTTTACTATAATATGTAAAAATTTTATATTGTAATAATTATTTTACTATAATATGTAATAAACTTATATTATTTATAGATGATACATAAACTTATATTATTTATAGATGAGATAGTGGTTAAAATCCTTGTAGACAAACAAGGAGTTTTGATTTCCACTCATTTTACCAATGTTTGAAGGTCATCATTGTAATATTCACCCCGCCAGCGAAGGGTGGAAATTGGAGAACGTGACAGCCGGGTTCCTCGAATATCGAAAATAGCTTGGGACTCGCAACAACTGAACACAAAAACACACAAGACACTCCTCGTCCTTCCATTGTTTCTTTTTGAAAGGACGGCCTTCCATTTTCTTATCCTCTTCGACGTCATTCACGTTCCCCACTCTTCCCGCCGTCTGAGCGGCGCGTCCCGCACGCGCCTCCACCAGACCCTATATTTGCCACTCTACAAGCACAGTAGTTAGTAGACATGGAGTTGGAGTTCGATGTGAGGCTGGTTTCTGGTATTGAAAGCTGCTTCGTTTCACTTCCTTTTATCCTAATCCAAACCCTCCAATCCTCCCAACCGCGCTCCTCCTTCTCCGACGTCCTCGCCCTCGAGCTTCGCTCGCGTTCCTCCGACCTCCGGTGGTCTGTCGCCTGGTCCGGCGACACTTCCTCTTCTCCCGCCATCGAGGTCTAATTCGGCTCAAAACCGTTAAATTCTTTTTTCCTATTTTGATTTCTTTCCATTCTCGGATTCTCCATTTCTCGATTTGGTTCTAGTTTTTGCTTAGGGTTAATTGTGGTTTTGGTGACGGTGGGAATTATGGTTTTTTATTTTTATTTTTGGCAGATTGCTCGGCAGTTCGCGGAGTGCATATCTTTGGGAGAGGGAACAAGAGTTCAGGTGCGAGCTATTGCGAATGTGGCGAAGGCGAGTTTGGTGACGATTGAGCCGAGCAGTGAGGACGATTGGGAGGTTTTGGAGTTCAATTCGGAGCTTGCGGAAGCAGCTATATTGAAACAGGTGCGAACCAAAAAATGATTTTTTTTTTGTCAAATTCAGAATCATTTTGAGGAAACGCAGAAGCAGATTCGTGATATTGAGCTCAAATTGAATACTTGGATACTAAACTTAAGCATTTAAGTTCCAATTGTTTGTTCTTTTTGTTTTAGCTCTGTTCCTTGGGATTTGTATGAAACTGTTATGTTTATTTCAAGTGTTGGGCCGTCTCCTATGCTGTTACTGTTACAATTTTGGTTTTTGTTTGAGTTTATTTAGAAGATTATGGTAGTTAATTTGGGACCTGCTGTTCCCACTCCATTTCTATGGTTATTTCTGTTCTTGTGTTATTGATTCTTCCCTCCAGTTTTTAAGAAGAAAATCTATTCCCTTGTTTGAGTACTGATACTGAAAGTTTGGTCAAATATAGGTCAGGATAGTCCATGAGAAAATGACATTTCCCCTATGGTTGCGTGGCCGTACTATCATCACATTTTGTGTGATGTCAATATTCCCCAAGAAAGCGGTGGGTAAGATGCCATAAATAAAGTGCTTGCTCAATGTTTTCATATGTGCTGCTTAGATGATTTTACATTCTTTGAATGACTGTACTGTAAACTAGGACTTCATTCATAAGGCTAGACAAATCTGTGAGCTAAACCCAAGTGGCATTCAGAGTTTGACATTCTAATGGTAAAAAAGGAATAGTACTGTAATCAGAACCTGATTGTACTGAAGTTCTTTCTTTTCATGTCTTTATTTAGACTAAATTAAGATTATGTTTTTATGGCCCTTGGGTCCAAGTGAAATGACGAAATAATTTGCTTTCTCGCTTTTGTAAAAACGTTGGGTCGATATTAAGTCCACAGCTGCAAAGGTGAAGAGTTTGGGAACATAGTCCAAACCAAGAGCTTGAACCAAAGAATTGGTTTGAAATTCAAATTTTGTAGAGAAAACACTGTAGCAAAGTTGGTTTGAGCCACTACTTAGTGGTTTGAACTATGTTCCTAAATGCTACCAAAAATTTAATTAATGAGCAGGTGAAAGCCAAGTTCTAATGTTCCATGGCTCGAGGAAGAAATAGAGTAGATCAAGTTTGTGGAAATTGTTTCAAGTTTTAATGGAATCAAGCAGTTCACAAACACAAATAAAGTTTAAAGTACACATATGCATATTTACACTTCGCTTGCAAAAATATTATGCTCACATACTCTGTTTTAATGGACCATCTGTTGAACTGTACTCATGCAACTTGTCAATGTGGACGTTCATGGTACTTTAAGTGTGCAGCTTCTTGTTGTATTGTTTCATACTATTATTGATGAAGTTGTTATAGACTACATGAACTCTGACATTAGATTCTACCAGTGCAACTTGTGCCAGGAACTGAAGTTGCAGTTGCTCCGAAAAGACGCAAGAAAAATGTGGATTCATATCAAGATTCTTCCATGTCATCTTCCAATAAATCACATCAAACTGCAAATGCTTTACTGCGCATTCAAGACGCAGATAGGAGATTAATTCACAAAAGTGATGTTGATGGTATTGAGCTTGGTGTGGTTCTCACTTCTGTTGCCATTGTACACCCTGAGACAGCAAAAAAGTTTGCATTAGATTCCCTTCAGTTAGTAGCTATAGTGCCTCGATTTTCAGCAAAGGGGAGTGTAAAAGATTCTGAAAAGGATGGCTTAAGGGTAAAAAGTAGCTCAACCTCAAAGGATGCTAACGCTGCCAGTAAACTGGAAAATCATCAAGCGATTGTTCGTTTATTGTTATCAGAATCAGTGACTAAAGGGCATGTGATGATTGCGCAGTCTCTTTGTCTTTACTTGGGAGCTGGCCTGCATTCCTGTACGTTCAACTTACCTTAGTCCAAACAAAATCATCTTTTGTTTGACTTTCCTTTGAAACTGTTTAATAAGCTGTGATGTTAAGGCAAGAATATTATGGATAACTATTTTCTTCAATACGTAAATTTTGTCGGTTCTTTTATGTGAATGTTATTCTATGACCTGATTGCTACCTTTTGTTCTCAGTTTAACTGTATGACCTGTCTCACTTCATGTAATTTCCTCACTAGTTGAATATTTGGGCTCGGAAATTTAAGAGTATTTGTATGAAGGTGTATATTTCTGAATTCTTTTGCTGATGGTGTGTATTCTGAATAATCTCGTTTTCAGTTAGTAATTGGCGGTTGGCTCAATGCTTCTCCCTAGAAATCCGAAAGCAAGTTGACATCCCTTATATGATGTCTGTTTCTTCCTAGTTTTGACTAGCTAACTTAGTTTCTTGCACTCAATTTTTCGTTTCCTTTTACTTAAATATGATTAGAGGTGGGTTGCTCTATTTTTTTTTAAATTTTCTTTAGTAATATTTGTTTCCGGAAAAAGAAAAAGCAGTCCGACTTTTTATTGTGTTTCTTTTTAGTACATTGTTTTCTCCCAACAAATGTTTGGATAATTTGTTTGCAAAATGTTGTCTGATGATAGGACTCTCATGTAGGGGTTTATTTAAAGGGATGCAACATTTTGAAGAAAGATATTCCCTTGCTTTCACTTTCTCCTTGCCATTTTAAGACATTAGAGAAAGCCATGCATCTCGAGAAAAATGGTCTTGAAGTGCTTGATAGCCATAAAAATCGAAGAACAAAAAATGTGCTTCTCAAAACTAGCTCAGTTAAATACGTGGATGTCGTAGATTGGTCGACCCATGCCGAAGTCATTGCTGCTCTTGCACATGATTCACATTACAAACAGGACGAGAAATCTGCTATTAAGGCTGACAATGCGAAGGGTCTACAAAATCTTATTAAGGCATGGTTTCTTGCACAAGTTGGTGCCCTTTCTTCAACTACAGGTCTAGAAGTTAATTCGTTGTTTCTGGGAAGTGAAACGTTGGTTCACTTTGAAGTGAAAGGCCACAGCTTTGGGTCTCAGGGAGTTCTACAGGCATCATCTAATGGTTTTCTAGAAAACAGAAATGAGACCAGCAAGCTTACGGCTGAAATATTGTATGTATTAACTATTCCTGTGGAATCTCCTTCCGGTGGGAATGTGTACGAGCTAGTGTATGATCAATTAAACAACGAGCATAATACTCTGCAAGGTGCATTAATTGAAAATCTGGAACTGGGTGATCCTGTATCCTTTAGCCGTGTCAGAGAGAGATTCTTTGATAATGATACAAGTACTGATGTATCTTCCTTGAGCTGGATGGGGACAAGTGTTTCAGACATTATAAATAGTAGGTTATCTTTCTTTAATCTCAAGTATTTTTTTTTGCTTGATGTTCTCTAATCCTCTTTTATGTCTGTGTTGTTTATCTGGTTTTGCTGCCTAACTGCCTATGGATAAGCAGACACTCACTCAGACAACAAAGGATGTTAAGCGGGATAATTGTCAAACTTATTCTTCTTAGCTTGGCTTGACTTTCTGCTTTTTGTACTTTTTGGCCTGGAAAACTATTATATGGTTAAGTCATGCAAAACACGGAGCCAACATGTGCCTAAATTAGAGAATTGATGTATTAGACAAATAATGAACTCTTAACGAAACTTGACTGAACCCATTGACTTCTTGTTTAATGACAAGCAGACTGCTTTTATCAAATTTTTGAGATATTTTTATTTTTATTTTCTTGAAAATGAGGTTTTTAAATTTCTGCAATTAGCTTGTGAAATTGGCTTTGGGTTTATGGGGCTTTACTTGGAATGGGTTATCGTGGAGAAGTCTGCAGATTTGGTGGGAATTTATTCTTTCAGACTTTTAGGTCTCTCAGCTGAGGTAGTTTGAAGGTGTGTGATCGTGGGCATTTTTTCTGTGGGGCAAATAGAGGATTTTCTTAGCAGCTTTAAGGAGATCGAGTTTGGGTAGATAGAATGAAATTCCAGTTTCTTATTTCTTCTATGAAATAGTTTAGGTGTTTTGTCTCATGTATGATTATATTGCATTGAAAGGACTTATTAAGTTCTGTTTACTATTTGTGTTTTTTTCGGACTTCTACTGGACATCTAATCCTCTTGAATTCTCATAAAATTAATTTTATCCTCTTCAAGTTGTTGTACCCTTTTCCCTGTTATTAATATACATTTTTTAGGTTTCTTAATAAAAAAAGATCTGCATAAAGAGTGTACATTAAATATTTCAATTATGCTTTCTCCTATATCCTTATGCACATATTGTACTGGTAGAATTTTTGGAGTTGAGCTTCATTTGTCCTATTTTTCTTCGTGTATCTAACAGCGAGGTTCATATCTTGTTGTCACTTCTAGAAGTGAGAGATATCATGGCACAACTTGCCTGGGCAGTAAAGCAGTTTGTTGTATTGAAATTTGATAAAGTTCTTAATTTGTTGTCCTTTATATGCATTGCACATAAACTACTGTTAAAATTCCAAAGCATCTGCTGTTTGTGCTAGCAAAAAGAAAATTTTTTTATTGAATTAAGTAATCTTCTCCAAATGTAGGGATGTTGGTATTGCTATCCCCTGCTTCTGGCTTGTGGTTCAGTTCTTACAACCTCCCTCTTCCTGGGCATGTCCTAATATATGGACCTACTGTGAGTCTTTCTTAAGTCTGATTTCCCTCAAGATGCTGTAATATTGATGGGTAATTAAGCTTCTGATACATTAAGATTGAATAAGTGTCCAGATTGAATATCATGGACTGGATACGAATGAAATATGTCTCCTTTTTCAATTATTCATGGCTCCCTCGAGTCTAATTCTAAATTATTTTGGCCTGTGGAGGTTGTGGCTACACAAACACATGTAAAGTATGTATAGAGTATTGTGATATATATATATATATATATATTTGAATGTATGTATACATGTGTGCATGTGTTGTGTGTGTGCACACACGTGTGTTTGTCTGTTTTATGTTCGTCAATCCCATGGGTTTTCCATTGTGCCCTCAAGATGCAATTGTTTTTCCTTATTTTATCTCAGTCTGTTTAGACAGAAATTGAAAGAGAACAGTATAGATTCGGATGTCCAATCCCAAGAAAATCAAAGAACTTCAAGATTTAAAGCCTTGCCTGATCTCGATAACTCTTGACTTGGCACTTCCACTAACTAATTTGTTAAAGATCTTTTATAGGATTTGAGAAAATTTCTATATTGAACTGACGGCGGGGCTCCATGTTTGTGGCTTGACAGAATGGCTAATGAGAACTTGATTTGTTGAAAACCATTTCTTTGTCAAGAACATCGTGCCTGATTTTATGCATAAAAGATGCTGGGCTAGATAATTATTATTTTTTTTGATAGGAAGAAGGTATTAGTTCAAAACATAATATGCATTGATTTGAATGTATTTGTTTGAGAGCTCTGATGAATAAACAAGTTAGGAGACTAAAAGATGTTATTCCCAAAAAAGAAAAAAATATACTTTGGAGTATTAAAGCAGTTGGTTCCTACCATAGAACTCTCTCTCTCTCTCTCTCTCTCTTATTTGTTTTAAATTAGTACATGTTATAGCGTGTGCTGTTCTATAAATGATAAATATTGATTACCACGAGCCCCCATCCAAAATCCTCCCCAACCCCCTCCTCATGCCTCTAGACCAAAGGGTCATGTGCAAAGGATTTTTGTCCTACCATAGAACTTGATAATAGTTCTGAGTCTGTTTGCTTGGGTGTAGATTTTTCACAAAGTTGGTTCTCTGAATTCATAGCTGATAATAGTTGGTTCTCTGTTTTTTTTTTTTCCGAACTTTTGAGTACTCCTTGTCCAATTTCCTTTGTACTTTATATCATTATCAATGGAAGGAACGATGTTTTCTTAAAAAAGAAAAAAAAAAGAACTTATAGAGAGCATGAAATAACAAGGTTTATCAAGGTTAGAGAAAAGCTTTCATGTTTTCACAACTGAAGATGATAGCAATTATTAATTCATAATTCTTTGTTGAAATATAAAGGAGATATTATTATATTAATACGATGATTAAGTGATGCGAAAAACAGATTGGTGCTGCCTTATTATTACTACTATTTGTTTAGTGATTTAAAATATAGAAATAGTAGTAAAACTTCTTGAGTTATTAGGTCGTCAATCAATGTTGTCATTGCTTTGTTTATTTATATATATATATATATATATATATATATACACACACACATATATATGAAATATGATGATAATTGTCTAAATTTCCATTTTTTTTAGTTTTTTTGATTTTTTATTTAATGTTTTCCACTATTAGGGCTCTGGAAAAACGGTATTATCAAGAGCTGTTGCAAAATTTCTTCAGGAACGTGAAGACATCTTAGCACACATGTATGAAGTTATAATATTTGCATCCTTCATGGAGTTTTTTCGTTATTTCTTTTTATTCTGGTTGTTTGTGTTGTATTGATTTCAAAGTTAGCTCGTGTCTTCTTGTTGTCAAGAGGAGATTAAAAAAAAATTGCAAAATTGAAATATTCTGTTGACTTATGTTCCAAGTCCTTTTCTCATGATGGGGCTGAATTGCAGAGTTTTTGTTTGTTGCTCCAAACTTTCTATGGAAAAGGCCCCATCTATTCGACAAGCACTCTCTGGCTACATATCAGAGGCTATAGATAATGCGCCATCCCTTGTCATCCTTGATGATCTTGACTGTATTATTGCATCCTCTTCCGACTCAGAGGGATCTCAACCTTCAAGCCCTGCCACTGCACTTGCAGAATTCTTAACGGACGTTATGGATGAATATGCGGTATTAAAATCTTTTCATGGTTTGTTTGTTCATCATCTAGCTATTTACTTATGCAGTTAATTTTTATTCCTGCATCACTAATTTATAGTTTAGGCCTTTACTTTTTTTTAAAAAAACAAAGCTTCCTTTTTTTCGCTGATGATGAAATTAATGACAAAAGCAAAGAGGACAAAGGGTCCTCAAAAAGCAAAATAAAAGCAGAGAAAATAATGTAGAACAAAAAAAAAAAAAAAAAAAGAAGAAGCTAAGCAAAGGCCCTCAAACACAACAATTAGCACCCATTTTTTCCAAATTCAAATTAATTAAATAAAAAAGGAAGTCCTTAAAGACCTATCAGTCAAGGCCTGCAAAGGAGCTGAACACTCTGTGCTTGCCGCTTAACAAATCCATCTGTCTCCGATTCTTGTCTTGAAGAATTCTGTCATTTCTTTCACATAACTATAGCCACCCTGTTAGAAGCGCACTAATTTCCCTTGAAACGAAGGGTTACATTGAGCAGGGTTAACTCAAAGGAAACCAGCTTCAGTCTAGGAAGGAGAAATATTCAAATGGAGATTCTTCCCTTGCATGTAATCACAAGTGTTTCACTTTCATGGTAGAGTCCTTAGTGATACAATTATGATGAGCATGCAAATCTTTTAAGTAAACATTCTTTGCTAATGGTTAATTTATTTTTGCTCTCTTTCTTTAGTTTTCTTTATTTCATATTTGAGGATGTCTTATCTTTTTATCACTGATCTAATGCTTTTTGTTGTTATTTCCACACCTATAAAAGCTTTTTTCCCCTTATTATTATTAATTTTTTTTATTTTTTTATTTTTTTAATAAAACCTAAGATGACTTGCTACAATACCGTCGTCTTTTTATCCTAGCTAGCTAATATGGTTATTGGGTACACTGAACAGCAAAGGAGGAAGTTCGCTTGTGGAATTGGTCCCCTTGCTTTCGTAGCTTCTGCACAGTCTTTAGAGAGCCTGCCGCAGTCATTGAGCTCTTCAGGTAGATTTTCTCTTCTTTTGGCTGTTTTCTAGTCTGTGCTTGCCCTAAATCTTGAAGTTGGTAGCTTCTCTCTGCTTAATTTTTGTTCTTCATGCCAGATTCATTTGTTTACTCTTTTGAATATTAGGAAGGTTTGATTTTCATGTTCAACTGCCTGCTCCTGCTGCCTCAGAACGTGCAGCCATACTGAAACATGAAATTCAGAAGCGTTGTTTACAATGTTCTGAAAGCATCTTACAGGATGTAGCTTCAAAATGCGATGGTTATGATGCATATGATCTGGTATTCTGATTGTCTTATATTTCTTTATCTAATAATTAGAGTTTCACAAATGCAAATTACTATAATCTCTATAATATGTGCAAAACTTCATAAAAATGAGTTGTGCTTTAGCCATTTTCTATTCCGTATTATAGATGAAACATTGGTTACATAGATGAGAAAACTGAAACACACTGGTGGTTGGCCATCATTTTCTTATAACTTGAACTCCATTTGTGGAAAGTTCTGTTAGAATAACGAATGTGGCGTTCCTTTTTTATTTTTTATTTTTCCCCAAAGAGGGAATATTTATGTTTTAACATTGGTGCTTTTTATAAAATTACGATATCAATTTTTTTCTTGAAATTTGATTTTATCGTCAATTAGAGACTGTTTCTTTCTTATAAAAAGAACAACGTTGAATTTTTCAATAAAGCTGAGATCTCATGGTTTTCGCCTCCGAGATGCATTTCATTTTTCTTGGAGCAAATATGTTGTTATGAGAAGAGTAATAGATGCTGTGGAGGGGAAAACATCACAACTTTTTAAGAACAAATTTGATGTGGTCTTTGACTGAATGTTGCTTCAATGGATTTGCTATCTAAGTTGTTCTGAAATTTGTTATTTGTCTCTTTGTCTGTCTTTGATTATATAACACGCGCACGTGTGTGTGTGTGTGTGTGTGTATGCATATATATATATATATATATATATATATATTTCCAGTAAAAGGATTTTCTTTCACCCATCTATGAAGTCTTGCGTCTCTTTCCCTGAAATTTATTGCAAAATGTATCTTGTGAAAATTGCGTTTCATGAAAAATGTAAATGTTGCACATATATTCTTTACGCATTTGCAGTTGTTTATGCTTTTACTTTTCTAAGTGATTGAGCTTTAGCATGACATCTGCACTGCTTGTGCCATAACATTATTATTTCAGGAAATTTTAGTTGATAGAACTGTTCATGTTGCTACTGGTCGATATCTGGCTTGCCACTCTTCTTTTGATAAATGCGAAAAGCCCACTTTACTCCGGGATGACTTTTCTCGGGCAATGCATGATTTTCTACCGCTTGCCATGCGGGACGTTACTAAATCTGCTCCTGATAGTGGTCGGTCTGGCTGGGGTGATGTTGGTGGTCTTGTTGACATTCAGAAGGCTATCAAAGAGGTGACTTTCACTTATTACCTTATAACATTCTGATATTAATATTATTTTTTATTTTGAAAAAAACATGAGGTATGAAATCTCAAGAATTAGAATTTCTCGGTTTTTGTGCACGTTATCTTCGTAAGTTGCAATGTTTGTTTCTCTACTTTTGAGGAGTTTGTATGTTTCTGTTTCCTTCTTTTTTACTTTAAAAAAAAAAAAGTAATCTAGCACAAATGTAATCATATTATCATTTTCTGAATTTAAAAAGTGGCTAGTTTCATTTGCTAAGTTTGCATGTTCCCTTTCATCTATGTGTTATTTCAAACTCAAAAAAATTCTCCTTACTCTTCATCTAAAATCTAGCAACGGATGTCTATGAAATTTAAAGTTCTATGGTTGCCTAGATATATTTTGTCACAGGTTTTTTTCTAGTACATACTGCATGTATTAAAATAGTGTAAATTACAATAGTGTTATTATTTTACTACATAGTTTTCATTTCACTGATTATGTTAATTTCAATGCTCTCTTTCTATCTTCCTTGCATCAAATAAGTAGTGTTTGGTCTATTTAAATTTAATTAAGAAGGTGTATAACATCTTACATAATTCCTTTCATTAAGAAAGGGTTGAGCCTGTGTCTATCTCTCCAAGGAAAGCTAAGAAGGCAGAGGTTGACTCTGCCAATATAATATAGCTTGCTTTTGTTCTGCGTTGATATGCCACCAATCCTTTTTTCTCCCACTCTTCTGATCAGATTTTATTCTACTTCTCCTATAAACTTCTAACCTCTTTTCTTAATATCAGATGATTGAGTTGCCGTCGAAGTTCCCGAATACTTTTGCAAAAGCTCCTTTAAGATTGCGTTCCAATGTTTTATTATATGGACCCCCTGGTTGTGGCAAGACACACATAGTTGGTGCAGCTGCCGCTGCTTGTTCATTACGGTTTATATCAGTGAAAGGGCCTGAGCTGTTGAATAAGTATATCGGTGCTTCCGAGCAAGCTGTAAGAGGAAAATTAAAATCCTTTTATTTTCCGAAAATTTACGTGAAATTGTGCTGGAACCTACATAATACGACCCAATCATTCAATGATTCTCTCACCTAATAAGAAAGCTAAGTTAAAAAATGTTTGTTGCTCTTTCCCAAGGGAAAGTGTGTTAGATGCTTCAACTTAAATTCCAGCAGCTGCTGTGTGAGCAGAGAAAAGTACCCCCATTCCAAAAAAAAAAGTAGGGTACCCAGGGGTATTATGTTTAGGTGACTCGATCTTACAAAGAGAAAATAGAACATGCACACTGACGCCCTTTAGCAAAAGATTAACTTTGATAATCTTAACGTTGCATACAGTTGACGTGTGTATGTCCACTGCAGGTGCGTGATATATTCTCCAAAGCAGCTGCTGCAGCACCATGCCTTCTCTTCTTTGATGAATTTGATTCGATTGCCCCAAAGAGAGGACACGACAATACTGGAGTAACAGACCGTGTTGTTAATCAGGTTAGAATCTCTTCTTTGCCTGTCCCTTTTTTTTTTTTTTTAAATATTTAAGTAGGTTTCTTAATTCATATTTCCTATTGTTGCAGTTTCTGACCGAATTAGATGGTGTTGAAGTTTTGACTGGTGTGTTTGTTTTTGCAGCTACAAGGTCAGTCTGTTGTTGTAGTAATGATTTTATCATTTGTGCATCTTAGTTGTTGATAGATCTTAAAAGAAGGCTTTTTATCTTATGGTTCATCAATGAATAATTCAGATTAGAATCCATTGGCCCAACACACAACTCATTGCTCATCTGTCCTATAAAATTTTGTAATGTTTTTTTTTGAAAAAGAAATCAACTTTGTTAATCACAAGAAGGGGAATAAATACGAAAACGAGGAAGAGGTTTCCTCAAAACTAGAATTAGGAGAGAGCTAAAGAAAAGGAGCCCAACTCCTAACCAAATCTGAAAAAATTAGATTGCCAAAAACTTTATCCCTGTATACCCACAAAGAGACCCAACATTTAATTTTATCCCATAGAACCAAAGAATCTTCTTCAACTCCTACAAAAATTCTATTATTCCTATAATATTTCTTGAAGCACTTTCTGGAGCTGGTTGTCTTGATCATACTAATTTGAGCATACTGGTATTCGAGATTATCATTACAATTAGTGCTACTTAACTATGTAGGCGGAGTTTATCTTATTTGATAATCTTTGTTCTTTTAGCTTCGTAAGTTTCCTAGTTGAATTAGCATTGCCCATCTTTAAGTTGGCTTGATCTTGTTAAAGCTCTTAACATTGATATTATTGAAATTATTGTCTCCCTGCCTCCCTCCCTCCCTCTCTTAGAGTTAAATTTCTCTGATTTTACCATCAGTTTCCCCTTTGGCATTTTGGTGAGAAAATAAACAAAAATGTTCCATTAAATAATTACCACCATCCAATGTAGTACTGATAACAAATACTGTAGGTCAATGTGAGACATAAACATTGGAAGAATGAATCTAAGCACTGCCTTCGGTCTACCAAAGTTACTCATAAAAATTAGAAGTATAGGTGAAGTCTTGTGTTTATCCTTTGTTTATTCGATCAAAGATAACAGTCTCTTTGCATGATGTGTTTGTGTCGTTCTCCTTGTGTTGATTGACATATAGTATGATCATATGGTTAATATTCCTCTTTTTGCTGTCTTCTTCCTTGTCATGACGACCTGTAATATAATGTCTTCTGTGTATATTGGTATTTGACCTGTATTTGATATTTCATTCTCTTTTTATGTCAAGCAGTAGACCGGATTTACTTGATGCTGCACTTTTAAGACCTGGTAGGCTAGATCGCCTTCTTTTCTGTGATTTTCCATCTCCACGTGAAAGATTGGATATTCTTACAGTTCTCTCTAGAAAGGTTAGCACCAACAGAATCATATATGCATATAGGGCTTCTTTTGGTGTATAAATTAATAACTCGGTACAAAACTTCTAAGATAATTGATTGCTTCTGATTTGGATTGGATGTTGTTAGTGATGACCATAAGCTCTCTGTCCCTTAATTATTTGAGAAATGAATAAGCTTTTTCTTTCTATATGTTTGCCTGACATAGAATGTAAACATATTTTGGTTCTTGAAATTGATGCAGCTACCACTGGCCAACAATGTCGATTTAGATGCCATAGCTTGTATGACTGAAGGTTTTAGCGGAGCTGACCTTCAAGCTCTGCTTTCAGATGCACAGCTGGAAGCAGTTCATGACCTTCTGAGCGGTGAAAGCAAGCATGAATCAGGAAAGAAGCCACTTATTACTGATTCTCTCTTAAAGTCAACCGCATCTAGGGCAAGACCATCTGTTTCAGAAGCTGAGAAGCAAAGACTCTATGGAATCTACAGCCAATTTTTGGATTCGAAGAGATCTCTTGATGCAAAGGTTTGCACTGACAAATATGCTTGCAATTAACATCTCGTTGACAACCCGCTCGTGTTTTTGTTTTTCAGAAATTTAGCTTATAGGAAAGATTTTGTTCTGCAGTCAAGAGATGCAAAAGGAAAGAGAGCAACGTTAGCATAACAAGAAATTTGGTGGAAGGCAGAAACAGGTATCTCTTATTTTTGTGATGGTTGGATCCACTTTGCCCTGAAATAAAAGATAGGATTTCATCCACATTAAGAACCAAAACATGCTAAAAGAAACCGAAAGTAAATTGGGTGAAAGTTATAAACGCCATTTAAGATGCAAATTACAAATAAACGGAAAATATTGAACTGAATGAAAGGGCTCATGTCCTTGAATAATTTAGATCAAGGAAGTTTTTGTTTGACGTGCAAATTTCTGGTTGATTCTTCCTCTTTTCACCTCTTACATCTATGCGTTTCTAACTGCTTATCTGAACATGATCCTTGGTTTCATAACACAATCTGACAAGCCCTTGGTTAGGCGGGTGTATATTAGAAATAAAATGAAATAAGTGTCTTAGAGGTTTTCTTTGTAAAAAGCTTAGCAGGGGCATTCTGTTGTAACGAACTCAAAGCTTAGCAGGGGCATTCTGTTGTAATGAACTGCAGCTAGATGGGACATTAGTTAGTCAAGGAAGTCAGTCGTTAGTTTTGTGGTGAACTTGTATAAAGAGCGTGTTGTGAGAATGAGAGTTTTTCAGGCAAGAATTGGGCTTGGGAAACTTGTTTTGGGAGATAGACTGAGTCTTGAATTTCAGTCATTGATCAATAAAATTTCTACCTTGTTCAGACTCTTGTTCTTGGCGATTCTTGTGTTTCTCTCTGTTTTCTTTTTGTTATTTATGGGAATTTATCACAATCTGCTCTTATTAGTAATTGACCTCGAAAATTGGCTGCGACAAAGTTTACAAAATCGATGGTATAGTTTTGTAAGCACGTAGGTCTGGAGTTTGTTGTAAACGGTGATCTTTAACAGTAAAGCAAAGCTTCTTTGGAATTCTGCAGTTTTGGGGATTCTTTGGGGAGTGTGGCCTGAGAGAAATCGCAGACTTTTTGATATACATGAAGAAACTAGCGATGGTACTTGGGATAAGATTAGATA
The DNA here is from genome assembly GCA_946598075.1 of Artocarpus hirsutus. Classification (NCBI taxonomy): domain Eukaryota; kingdom Viridiplantae; phylum Streptophyta; class Magnoliopsida; order Rosales; family Moraceae; genus Artocarpus; species Artocarpus hirsutus. The sequence goes on from CAMOHE010048337.1 coordinate 77,722, forward strand.
TTGGATAGCCTAATGGATTCACCACGATAGTGAATTTTGTAAAGTTCTTTTCTCTGACATAGCTAGAAGTTGGATCCCTTTTTTCAGTCGAATGTCTGATTTTGCAGAGGGAACCTCTCCTTCTTGACCTTATACATATTTCTTTTTTCATGCAGCCTTTCTGGTTTCAAAAAAAAAAAAAAAGGATCTTCAAGTTTAGTCGATACATTAAAGGTTGGAGCAATCTTTGTAAATATTCCCATGTAATCTAGCCGTTGTTATCTCCTGACATTTTCAATCTAGAACGTTGGCTATTATATTTGACTTGGGATTTGTTTTATTTTGACATTATCTTTAACTTTTTTGACTTTGTAATTTCGCTTGTGGTTTTGATTTCTGTCGTGCAGAAGTTCGGCACTCGTTCGGGAGAATTCGCTGCTTTACCGACATGCCTAGGTAGGTTTGATGCAACCCGCTTGGCTCGCTTTTGTCTCGTCCAGCTAATGCTGTATCCAAATGGAAGTGTGTTTAGAATCCTCTAGAGTTTTGGCGCATGTATTTGATTGATGTGATTGAACAAATAAATAAAACACGATTAGAATAAATACGACAATAGGCGTAGTGGAATAGTTTTACGTGAATAATAGTCTTTCGGAAACTTGAATTACAAGGAAAATTAGTTCAAATGGTAATTTACGTATAGCCGCGAGTGACGGCAAAGTACTCTTGGTATCACTTACAATACAACAACTGTTTTGAGGATCGTTAAGTTTGTCTCGATTTTGAGGAAGATAAATATATATATTTTCTTTTCTTTTTAGGTGTATGATTATAGTTTTTGAATCTTGTTTAGTACATGGAACTGAAATGGGATCAGCAGTAATATGGTACGCACTCGCAGTTGTGAATTGGGATGCTGGTGTTCAGCTGCAAAATTTTTTAATTTTTAATGTTTGAGTGAAAAGAAAATTTCCTTATCAAAAAAAAAAAAAAAAAAACCCTGGGCAGCGCGTTCAAGTTCTTGGTTGTGAAGGGCCGTTTCTCTCCCTATGATTGGCTTTGGTGTTGATTCCAAACATAGCGGTGCTAGCCATTTCATTCTTTGAAGTGAAAATAAATTGTAAAATAAACTAGTTTTGTTTAGTAGAAGGGATTACACAAGTGAACAAAAAAATCTAATTTTGTTTATGTTACAATACCATCTTTACGAAGATAAGATTATTCAATGTTAATGGTATATTTGCCGTCAAAAAGTATAAAAATATAACATTTGGTATGTTATTTTATTTTGTATTTTAATGCATGATGTTATCTGAAATGTTATATTTGTTTGTTGTTATAATTATTAAACCTTGAAACTTAAAAGTGAAAATGTTGTAATTATTAAAGTAAAAATATCAATCTATCAACCAATAAAAATTAAATGTCAAATTTATCATTTGGTAATAAATTTATCATAAAATTTAACCTATGACAAATTTAACGTGAAAAATAGTATTTTATTAGAGTCTTTTTTTTGTATTTAAATACTAAATTTATTATTGACATAATAGTTTACTATAGTAGTAGAAGAGATGGAAAGATACACTGAGATGGGATAAAAAATGTCATTCAGATGTATTTTGTATTGACATGTATTTTGCAGTTCAGAGATTATAAGATAGTGGGCCACATAGATTCACAATATGCGAAATTTGCATAGAATGCCTTTCACATGGCGTACTTTATTAAAACTGTTCGCCCTTCTTCATGTTTTCATAATCGTCCTTTTTCTTTTTTTTTTTCTTTCTTTTTCATAACTGTCCTTTTTCTATTTACTTTTTCGCCTTTGTTTTGCCAAAAAACATATCTGGAAGGGGAAAAAAAAAACTCATCTCCTTCTCTTTCAAATTAGTTTCTCTTTCTCAGAAATGTTTCTCTCTGTACCGATTCTCCCTTTCTCTCTATTGAATCTCCTCTCTCTCTTCCTTTTCTTCGGCGTCTCTCTTCTCTCCAGCGTCTTGAGTTCGATGGCACTGCGATTTACTTGCACCAGTCATCGGCAACCACAACGAGGGAGGCAGAGCCGAGGCTCCTCCCGTTGTTCTTCATGATGTCACCTAGGGCTTCAAGTTGTTCTTTACCTTCTTGAATAACACTCAATAGATACATTTGGGTTTTTTCTTTTTT
>CAMOHE010048338.1:0-11957 GCA_946598075.1 Artocarpus hirsutus
ATACAAATGATTGTCTAAAGTGAATCGATTTGCCAAGACAGAATTATTAATCCAAATCAATTCACTTTATGTCCTGATCCAACACATCGTCACCTATGATAACGTGCCAATGTTTCTATTCACGGAGTCCACCTCCGATGGTCAAGACAAACCATCTCCCAATAGAGATATAGACAACATAACAATCTTTACATGAATAAAGTGCCCAACTTTATTCCCTCGATTGCGGATCTTATGATTTAGACCGTCACCTTAAGAATCGTGTCTTCCGCATAATCTGTCCATCATATGCCCAATTCTTAAAGGTTTAGACCGACAGTCTCAGACTATTGTTTGCTTATCATACATTCAATAAATATGAATGTAAAGAGGACAAGATTTGGTATATAAATAATAAATGAATTCTTTATTGATAAAAATGTCTTTAAAAACTCATTACATTTTTACTCCTTATGGCATACATGTCTAACATACAGTAAATAATTTTATTTACTAAAATATTTATTAGATAGATTTATTCTAAATGACATTATTCATTTTTGTCCGTCGAGTTGGGTAGAAAGAAAATGGAGGCCCACAAAAGCCAAGGATTGATCAGATATTGCAGCTTGACTAGAATCTTGTACTGCATCCAATGGTTAGAAGTGTACAATTAAGGCTCGTTTTTGGGTGTCATTTTGGATTATTTCTCTTTTCCATAGTTGAGGATAAGAGTGCATTAAAAAAAAAAATTAATAGCCCAACCAATTATTCGATTGTGCACTTGGAATTTCAAAGGTTGCTATATTCATTACTATGGTAGGTTGGCAGCAAAACAAGGATGGCGCTTTGACTCAACATATGATCACAAAAATGGAAATGGTGAACCAGTGCCTTTTTTATTCGTCCTTGGCTCTGGGAAAGTAAGTTCTAGGATCAGTTTCTCATTGTATTTGACCGTTGTTCCAGGGTTTGGGAGAGAACACACGCATGCTACGTTTATAGACCCTAAGAATAGAAGATGATATAGGGGTGTTAACATAGCACACCTTTGATAGATTAAACTAGAGAATGAATGGCACGTTTGGTCGAAATATCATTACCGGTTGAGTAAATAATTTCTATATGTGAGACTAAATTAGGAATCAATAATGAGAATGATGATAATAATACTGAATATGAATTTGAACCATGTTAGTTTTACTCTTAAGCAAAGTGGTTGCCTATAGAGAGTTAATAGTATGAGATTAACCATCATGAGAGTACCTTTAGCATAAGATTGGACGAGAGGACCCAAAGATTGCAATATTTTTGTGGTTGTTCAGAGCTGCTTTTCGTGTTTCAATTTGTGTGGAGACTTTCAGAGTTTTGGATAATCTCTGTCCTAATATATACAAAACTTTTTGCAGGTCATTTCAGGGATCGAAGCAGCTGTGAGTTCAACGAAAGTTGGTGGTATTCGGGGAGTCATTATTCCACCATCTCAAGGACATCAGAACACCTCACAAGAACTTATACCACCTAACGTATTACTCTATAACCTTTTGCTTCTTTCTGTGAACTGTCCATTTCTGGTTTATGTAATTTTTTCTTTGCATATAATTTTTTCTTTGCATATATAGCGTGCAAACAAAGTTGAAACTAAAAAGAGAAAAAAAATCATTTGGGATTTTGAAGTAGTTAGTTCTTTATCTAGCCTCAGCGACCATGCCAACTGGGGCTACCTTAATCGGTGTTCAGTGGGTGCTTGAGTTGTTCTAAATGTATTAAGTTCCAAGTGACAGTAAAAAATTTTTTAGATGTCATGGGGCCCACCTCCTCTTCTACTACAATTTCTAGCAATGCTTGCTATCTATCTGACTATCCTCTTATGTGAATAATAGGCAAGCTAAATTTCAATTGCAGGGCTAGAATTTGTCCCTTTCTTCGCAAGCAGTGTTTTTGAGTCATCATCATTGAAATAGACACAGCTTAGGCTATGGGGCTTTGAATTTCTGGTATGGCCATATAGTCACTTTGCTGTTATCCTCTCTTCCATTGCCATGTTAAAGGAAGCTTTGGCGTTGTCAGTTAATAACTTCTTATGCAACTTTCTCTCCATTTTCTAGCTATCCTTTCATGATAACACTCCAAAAAAAACTGCATTTAATGACATGTTATTTACGACATGCAATGTTTGAATGTCGCTGAAAAGTACATACAACGACATCTCTAACAAACATGCCATTAACGACATTTGAAACAATAATTGACGACATCCATATAGATGCCGTATCAAATGTCTCTTTTTAACGACAATAGTTTAGTGTCGTTAAATAATTTAACGACACTAAACTATTGTCGTTAAAAGGAAACCTTTGATACGGCGTCTTTATAGATGTCGTCAATTATTATTTTAAATGTTATTAACGACATATTTGTTAGAGATGTCTTTGTATGTATTTTTCAACAACATTTAAAAACTACATGTCGTAAATAACATGTCGTTAAATGCAGTTTTTCTTGTAATAAATCTTTAAATCAAAGAAATACATGATGTAAGAAGATGCAAGATCAATGAAGACAACAAGTACAAATTATAAACTATGTAAGGATTGCAATGGAAAGGATTTTGATATTTTTTGTAGGGGGAAAGGATGCTCCATCATTCATTAAGTTTAAAGAAAAGGGCTTTTTTTTTTTTTTTTTTTTGTGATTAGATGGGGAGTCCTAGTATATATACTATCAATATAAATCATCTAGCGCAACGTGTTCCATCTGACTGAATTGTGTCCTGCGGTTTGGCTGCGTTGGACTTTAGATTGATTTCTGCATTCATAATTTTCTCACATTATTACTTAATGTTGCTCAAAATTTTTTCCTCAGTGTTTTGACAGGCAGAGATTGTTCACGACCATTTTTAATCCCACTCTCCTTGCCAATGGAGAGGGTTCTCCTCTTGGGACACTCTTATTTGATTTTGAGCTGCTCAGTCTAAGGCATCCGTGACCATGAAGATTTTGCGATTCCATCTACTACCACTGGTTTCTGATTAAAAATATAGGCAGCATCATCTTGCGCGAACATATTACTTTCATCAGCTGCATACAGATTGATTGTTCATAAAATGTACGGATAATGAGGTAAAACTGAAATGAAATGTTTCTGACATCCATTTTAGAGATGATCTGGGGATATTGCCAGTGACATATCAAGCTATAACTTATTGACTCTCTTCTTTTTCTCCTTTTTCTTTTGGCTAGCTTTTTGTTTTTTCTTTTCTCTTTTTGACTGAATAGAGCAGATTTCTTTCTTGTAATAAAACAAGAAAAAGTGTAGTCGTGTTTATTATTATTAGAGTGTTTGGCACATTAGTCAAACTAATAACAATGAAAAACTCTTACATTTTACAGTGTTTAAACCATTTTTTTTGTTCAAACTGATTTACTAAATATCTTATATTTCCTTATACTGTGTATTCTCTATTGCTCTTAAGGAGATCACTTGGATTCTCGGATTTTTGTTTCTTCTTTTCTAATTTGTTCTCAAGATTCCAGAAGCAAATTTAACCAAAAGGCATTAAGCTTGATAAGAAATCATTGTCGTTTTACAATTTCATTTTTGCTTTAGGGTAATGGAAGACCAACTATTTTTATATTGTAAATCAAATGGTTATAGACCCGTGAAAAAAAAAAACCATAAACTTTCACGATGTCACCTACTTTCGAGTGGAGTTAAGCGTGACTCCAACCCTCAACCTAAAGTTGAGATAGAAGGATTTACAACCAAGTAAGCTGCCCTTACTTATCAATAATTTTCAATTTGGTACTATGAAAACGCTAACATTATAATATTGTACATTACCATAATCAGTGCCCTCTTAGGATCATAAACAAATCATTTTAAAAGTACATTTTTCTTTTGGACACGTTAAAAGCGCCATTAGAGAAGCATACTTTCAGGGTCAATGGGGTTGCTTTATCGTCAACTATGGTGAGCAGCAAGCAAGGGAGAAGGTCTTGAAGGCGCACCATGTTCATTCCAAGATACCTGAATACGAAAAGTTGACCAAAAATTAATACTTTTGCGAATGTGTAAGCAATGCTTCAATAAAGTGAAATCTAACTTTTGGCTCAACTCCAGCATTATCCCACTTCACACCCTCTTGTACAACGGTTGTGTTCATGGTCTGAAATCGCATTGCGCTATCAAAAAGACCAAAAACTCCTCCCCACCGCCAAACAAAAACAACTATATTCTATACCCAAATAAAGGGTAATTTAGAAAATTCAAAACCCTTTTTTCTCCACCACTTTCCTTGTAGAAAGAAAAATCAAAATCTTGTGTCCCAATTGCACGAAATTGACAATAAAGTGCGTCCTTTAAGAATTCATTACTCTACACTTGCATCTCCCAAAACATCTCCATTCAATATTGCTCGTCACCTCTACGACAACGCCCCTAATTACTACTACCCCAAATGACCATAATAATGAAAACAGCAAAAACAACTGATCGCCGAGGCTTCATACTCTCTTCAATCTTCTTCATCTGCTGCCTCTGCGCCTTGGCTTCCATCAATGAGGTCCGATTCGACACCCTCTTGAGACTAGGTAACTGCGCCGCTGCCATAAAAAACGATGACAAATCTCCACCGTCGTCGTCGTTCATCACAAAATACACCACTTCTTCCCTCACTCCCCAAAACTCTTCTGAAAACGACATCCGAATACTCATAGGCATCCTAACCCTCCCGGACCAGTACAACAGACGACACTTCCTCCGCCTAATCTACGGCACGCAGAACCCTGCTGGAGCCAAAGTCGACGTCAAGTTCGTCTTCTGCAACCTCACAAAAGAAGACCAAAAAGTCCTCGTCGCGTTGGAGATCATGCGGTACGACGACATCATAATCTTAAACTGCAAGGAGAACATGAACAAAGGAAAAACCTACACCTACTTCTCAAGCCTACCGGAGATCCTAAACGACACAAACACGCCAAACCCGCCATACCACTACGTCATGAAAGCCGACGACGACACATATTTCAGATTGGAAAGCCTTGTCCAGTCGCTAAAACCGTTGCCAAGAGAAGATTTGTATTACGGGTACGTAATTCCTTGTCCTAGTATGGACCCTTTTGTGCGTTACATGTCTGGGATGGGGTATTTGGTGTCGTGGGATTTGGTGGAGTGGATTCGGGATTCGGAGATTCCGCAGAATAACATGGAAGGTCCTGAGGACAAGATTTTTGGGGACTGGTTTAGAGATGGGGACAAGGCCAAGAATAGGTTTAATGCCAAATGGTTAATGTACAACTTTCCTGAGCCGAAAACTGGGTGCAGTCATGAGCTTTGGCCTGATACTATTGCGGTTCATTTGTTGAAGAATCAAGAGAAGTGGATTAAGACTTTGCAGTACTTCAATGTCACTCAAAATCTCAAGCCGTCCAAGTTGTACCATATACCTTAAGTAAGTTTTTTTTAGGTCCTCACAATATCCTAATGTGGATAGAACGTTTGATCTAGTACTCATTGATTAATTGGCCATATGTTCTGCATTTTTGTTAAATTCATTCTTTTTGGATAAATGTTGAGCTGAAGAGAAAGTTGGGGGAAATATGTATACACAGTTGAGTTTGGAAATCATTAATAATTTTTCATTGTTTTTTCATTGTTTTAACTGAGAAATTTGATGGTGTTCTGCAGTTGACCAGAAATGTGTGCGTTTTGACATTTAATGCCAAGAAAAGGAATTCTTTCTCCCCGCATATAGTGGACTGATGAAATTGGAAATCAATGACATTTTTTTTTGTTGTTTTTAATTTTCAATATTTGTTACCGCCAAGTCCACATATTTGAATTAAGAAAAAAGAGTACTGCATCTATAAATAATTTTTTTTTAAGAAGTAATTACATCAAACTTAATCGTTACACTTACGCCAATAATTACTTAAAAAGATATATAATGAGAGGAATCATTTAATAGATCGGGTATACCATGTTATTGGGTATACCATGTTATTTTATTTATGTAGTACACTCGTACAATAAACATTTAATATATGTGTACTTCTTAATATTACCTTTTTACAACTATGTTTTCTTTTTCTAATATTTAATATTTTAATTATGGAGTCAAATCTATCATAATTATTCTTCTTAAATATCTTAAGTTAACCATTTAACTTTAAATAGTTTTCTTTTTAAATTTTAAAATAATATTATATACAATTTTTTTTACTCGGTTGTTTTAAATTGACTCCTGCCATTCCGTTGCAAAGACGGAAATTTTCCTATATACTTAATGAGGCTCAGGGCATGTTACGACTAGGAGGCTCTCTAAAATGTTGAATGTTCATGCACTTCTTCAATTTTCTTAGTTTCTTTTTGCTTTTCTTTGATATAGAAACTGAGCTTTTAGCAGTTTGGATGTTGGTCTTATAAAGAAAAACTTGCATCAAGCCTTGCAACAAGCCCCATTAGATATATGAACAAGCTTATCACTTAACTTTCCATTGAATAGCAACTTCAAAACAACCGGGTAAAGCAAATATAAAAATAGGGTTAATTATATAATTATACTTCCTGTTTTTAATTATTTTTCAATTTATCAATCTGTTTTAAGAAACTACAAAGGTATTCTTTGAATTTAAAAAACTTGTTTCAATTTTATCTTTTGTAGATTTTTTTAGACAAAAAAATTATGAAGATAAAACAAACATACCCTTAATTAGACCAAGTTTATTTTTAAAATATATTTTTCATTTTGAAAAAATTTTTAAAAAATGTTTTAACATTTAAAAATTCATAAAACTTAAGAACTTTTTATTGAAATTTGATGTTTTGTTTTAAGAGTTTTTATGTTTTTATTTCCATTAAATATTTTTCATAATTGTTTAAAGATAATTATGTCGCTTAGCCCAATTTTTTTATTTATAGGGATGAAATTTAGATAAGTTTTTTAAATTTAGAGGATACTTTATAGTTTCTAAAAATAAATGGACAAATTGAGAAATAGTTGAAATTAAGAGGTATAATTATGTAATTAACCCTATAAAAAATAATATTTTAGAATAAAATTTTTTAAAGTTAAACTTAAACTTAATTATGAAAAATTTAACTCTACAATTAATAAAATGCCAACTAGGGAAGAGATATATAATTGTAAAAAAAATAACATAGAAAAGCTACACAATGTTAAATGTCTATTGGACAGGTGTATCACATAAGTAAAATGATGTTATACACCCGGTCTACTAAATAATTCCTCAATGAGGAAAATGTTGGGACTCGTTAAAAAAAATGTTGACTCTTTAAGCAATATATCTATTTTTCAAGGGTTATTTAACTTTTAATACTATATGTTTTATGTCTGTTCAAAAACTATCTTTTGGTCTTTTGGTTTTAATGTCATTAGATGTATACTTTTACATTAACTTGATATAGAAATTTATATCTTTTTTTTGTCAAAATTTAATTTTAAAGAACTTAAAAACTTAAAAAAGAACTGTAAGTGACGGCTTTGACCTAAAATTATTCAAAATAACCTCAAAATGAACTTTTTTATGTTTTTGTTTTATGTCTGTTGGTTTTGACAACATGGCCAGCTGTGTCTATTGATACGCACCATGTGCTTTTGGTTCTCTCTTGTTCCCGCGCGAACACTGAGACATGCGACCTTTACGTATGCGATCTTGGGTTGCTTGCTGACTGCGCAGCTCAGTTGTGCGTGTGTGTGTTCAATAGAACTCCATTAATGATAGTTCAATGATGATGAGAGAAAGTTAGATAAGCTGGAGAGAAGAAAGAGAGAAAGACTGAGAAAGAGTACCCTTTGGGATCTGGACCCCCTTTACCTCTAAGTGAGGAGTATTTATAGCGTTGTAGTGAGAGACGGTCACTTGATTTCTTCCTTCTCTGATTTTATGCACATGGGAGATTCACGTGCTTGGTGACTAAAACAAGGCTTGGTTACTTCTATTTGTTGACATACCATACATAGTGGAATTTTAAAAATTTTTAATCAAAATCTTTTTTAAATAATAAGTTTGACATACTAAGTACATAAATTAATAAAATATCTTACATACCTATTTAATAGACAGAAGAATATAAAAACACTGACTAGAGAAGAATGTCCCGCAAGAGCCTCAACCAACTGGTCTTCCTTGTTATTTTTTTTCCACGGTCGGAATGCGGGTAGTCGCACGTCATATAATTATCCTCTAATGACTCTCCTTCCAACCATTTAAGAAAAGCAAGAGTTAAGTTTCTAGATGTTGAACAATAGCTCTATTTCTTTCACTAGAAAACTCACTCTATACTTCTCAAATGATCTAAGGAACAATAAAAAATAGTTCCCTTTATATAGTGGTCGAATTTGCGGTCAATCCCTATCAATTAGGCTTCAAACTTCGAGTCTGGATCAATTTTTGATAAAAAAATACGTCAAAAACATGTAAAAGAATTATCGTACAGTCAACCTGGCAACCTGTGTGATCGGCCTACCAAATTGGCCCACCAGCCTACCGTCCAAGCAATAATTTGAAAATCTCAGAATATCTTATTTCATGTGAGAATCTTAGATAGAGTCTCAGTTTTGATTCAAATAACTCAATAGAGAAATTATCTGATTAAAACAATAATATACAGATAATCAAGTATCAAAATAAAATATTATCCAAATAATTCAACATGTTTATCTTGAATTAATTCACAAAATTAATTCAAACCAATAAACTAACATGAATTATTAAATCTAATCTATTGTGTTTTAGTCAATCTAATAATTAACATAAGGCATCGATATGTAGGAAAAACATATCGTATTATTTGTAGAAGTTATTATGAACTAGCAAAGGGGACTTGATAGACATATATAGATCAAGCTCCTATAATTATAAAATAGCATATCATAGATACATAGATTTTATAATTACCAAATCTAATGCTACTCCACTAAAAGCTTAGAACTGCAATCTCGAACTATATAAAATTATGAAGCTTCAATAAGCTAATTGTCCATAACATATCATAAAATGTAACATCCCTATAAGATATTCATAATTAGCTTAAGGATAAATTTTGTTTTACCTTTTCAATTATTTTTATTTTATGTTCCATTATCTCACCATTAGAATACTTACTATTCATAATAGTATACCAACATGTGACGCCCTGGGATGGGGATCAGTAAGTTTTAGGTAAGAAGTTGAAATTATGGTAAATAAGGCGGATTAAACGAGGTAAATAAAGAAAAAAGTAAATAAATATAATTGGTGGTCACCATCATATGAATGCCACAAAGGTGGGGCCAAGATCTTATTCTCATTCACCATCACGTGATCGCTTACCACGAAGGTGGGTAGGTAAATAAACAGTAAATCAAAATAATAATAAAACTAATGAAAATCATTAATATAAGACTACTGAAAATTATCATTTATAGATTAAATTATGCTATGTATCTAACATAGACGGCAACGACACCGAGACAAGTCATACAGTACACATATCATATAACAGTCTTATAGAAAATACTATTTCTACTCATAGAGCTAGGTTTCAATCTTGGGACCTTCCTTTCTCTTTAAACCTAGAAGGGGGATTTTTAAAAACAGGAAAACATGAGCGGAAGGCTCAGTAGGATAATTATTTTAAATAAAAGTTAATTAAACATAATGGTTACATATAAAAATATTAGGGCTGGCAAAACGTGTTGTGTGCCGTGGTCGTGCCAACACGATTATAGCACGGCACGATTACGTTGAGCACGAACACGGCACGATTAATAAACGTACCTAAAATGTAAACACGACACGCCTCTAACACGCGTAACACGGCACGACACGATTAACACAATTATTAAACGTGTCGTGACGTGTTGGCACGATTAACACGATTATAACACATTTATCATATGAAAAATTAAACACGTGTAACACGACACGACACAATTAACACGATTATTAAACGTGCCGTGACGTGTTAATACGATTAACACGATTATGGCACGTTTATCATCAAAAAAAAGAGAGAAAAAAAATTAACATCATGCTTAATTCCAAAACATACCAAAACACTCTAAGTAAGTTTCAAATATAACAAACATTTCTAATTTGAAATTTAAAATATAACTAACATCAAAATATTTCTATTCAAATATCTAACAATAAACAACAAACAATACAAGTATATAAAACCTCAATCTTCTTGAGCTTGAAATGAGGTCTCTCAATCTAAGCTCCAAGCATTCTCCCAAAAAGTCTTCAACTATTTCACCCTATTTAAGATTTCAAAGAACAACAAAGTTAAACAAAGCAACAAATTAAACAAATCAACAAAATTAACAATGTAAGCATTACATGTTACCTTCCATTGCAATTGAAGTGTTGAGGTTATGAGAGCCTTGAGTAGATCCGACAGTAGGCTCATTGATATCCAAACTAAAAACATCTTCAACAATGTCATCCATAGCCATACGAATTGACTTTTTATTTTCTACATATAAACTTAAATGGTTAAAATAACGCAACACATGACCAACAATAAACAAAAATATATAAAAATAAATAGATATACCTTTATCTCCAAATAGCCAATCTCTAGTACAAACTAATGCCTCAACTATGTTAGGTTTAAGGGAACTCATATATTGATCCAACACCCGTCCTCCAACACTAAAGGCAGACTCAGATGCAACAGTAGATATTGGAATGCTCAATATATCACGAGCCATACAAGACAACTCCGGATAGCGAAATTGATTTCCTTTCTAAAATTCAAGAACATCCAACTCAACCGTCGCTTGTATTCTTGGCTCATCCAAATAAACCTCTAATTCTGTTTTTTGCATAACAGCTTGTTCTTGGCTTTCGAAACTGTTGAACTCCTACAATCACAAACATATTAAACAAGAGCATGGCAAAGCAAACTAGTTCATAAAAATTAGACAATCGTTCACATTTTTGTTTGTTTATATCAATTCATATATAATTGTTTACATGATAATTGGTATGCATAAATAAAAAAAGAATAGCAGATATATACTTATAAATTAACAAAATGTGTATTTTACCTTCAATACTTTGTTTCGTGTTTGTAAGAATTTCTCTGTTGGGTTCTTTGCAATTGTATTAGGAGTTGCACATTGAGAGGTTGTTGAAGGAGCCTTACCCTTAAAGTATTCACCAAACAACATTTCCAAGTTCTTCTTGACATCCAAATACTGCAACGACCCTTTTTCTCCATAAATATTGGTAAAAGCATAATCCACGAATTGTAGCTTGTAACGAGGATCAAGGACTATTGCTATTGCCAATATCAAACTGAAATCTTTCTAATATTTCTCAAACTTGCCAAGCATCGCTTTTGCCATAATAGCCAAATATTCATCTTCATTATACTGACATGACTTCAATGACAAATAGCTGGTGTAGATAGTTGGAAAGTACAAGTTTGCTGTGGGGTATTTAACACCAGAGAAAACACAAGTAATGTTGTAAAAAGGTTCCAAAAAGTCATTGATTTTCTCAGCCCTTTCCCACTCATCTTGAGAAGGACAGCTTTTGTAATTAGAGTCACTCAAAGCCAAATGACAGAATGCACGTCGATAATACAAAAAACTATCAAGCATAAGAAATGTGGAATTCCATCTTGTTGGGACATCTTGCCTCAACCCTCTCTTAGGATCAAGACCCACAAGATTTACACACTCTAGAAACTTCTTCTTTCTAATTTGTGACCCTCTCACATATTTCACACTTTCACGTATATTTTTAACCACCTGATCAATATCTTTCAATCCCTCTTGCACTACAAGGTTCAGAACATGGGTACAACAACGAATATGAAAAAAAGAACCTTTAGAAATAAGTGCATTTTTTTCATTCAATTGATTCTTCAACAAATCAACAGACACATCATTCGAAGAAGCATTGTCCAAGGTAAGAGTGAACACCTTATTAGAAATTCCCCACTCACACAATAATGCATAA
>CAMOHE010048339.1:0-25148 GCA_946598075.1 Artocarpus hirsutus
ATTATATGTTGCATATGTTATGCAATAAATGTTAGAGTATATGTTATGATTTGCAAAAGGTGATTGCATTACATGATGCATTTGATATATAATACGTTGCATTCGTTATGCAATAGATTTCACGGTACAAATTATGAATTGCAAGTGTATTTGCATATGATGTGACTGCATTTGACATGCTCACAAAAGATAATAATAAGGTAAAGTAAGGATAAAAAGGAAAGTGTCGTACCAGCCTCTGTGTTATGAGGTAATGAACGTAAAGTTAAAGTTAACCTCTAAGATGTGAGGTACTTGACCACGTGATCGATGGTCTCAAGTCTTCCGCAAAGGAAGCATCATGTTAATGATCTCATGATTAATGAGTTGGTACGAACACTAAAGCAAGGTAAAGAAAGTGAATGAAAGATAAGGACATGAATGGAAAGTTAAAGCAAGATAAAGAAAGTTAAGAAATGAGAATAGTAAGTTAAAGTAAGATAAGAGTATTCATAAAATGCTCATAATTGAAAGTTCATAATTGAGCATAAATGGAATCATGCATTTTAATTCTGCTTGAATTCCTTTTTTATGAAATATTTATATGTTATGTATGAAAGACATTTTGATAGAATGTTATGTTAAATGTTTTATGATAAATGTTTATGGAAAACATTTTCATGTTTTCAAGAAAGGTTTATAAACGATGTTATGAGACACGTATAAGAAATGCTTTATGAAAAACATTTACGCAAACATTTTAGAAATGTGTTATGAAAACGTTTATGAAGAACGTTTTAGATACGTTTTATGGAAAATGTTTTATGAAAGATATGTATGAAAAACGTTTTAGAAACATTTTATGAAAAGTGTTTATGAAAAATGTTTATGAAGAACGTTTATGAAGAATGTTTCAAGAGGAAAGTTTTTATGAGAAAAGTTTTAAAGTATGTTTAAACGCTTTGTGAGTTTATGTTTAAACTCGGTTGTTAAAGCATTAGCAAAGATTTTTTGCCTTATCTCTACGATGAAGTTTTGTTCCACAGCAAAGTTTAAAAATTTTAAAAGACTATCATAAAAACCATTTACATTTAAGAGACCCAATGGTTTGGAGTGAACACCCAATAAATTCCTACTAGCAACTATGAATCTCTCCTCAAGGGTGCCTAAACCACCAGATAATGTATAAAAGTGTTAGATTTATTGATCATGGTTTTAATACGCTCAGGGGTGTCTAAAACTTCTTTTTCCTTACCTATGGTTTTCCCACATAGGTTCCTCTCAGCTAAGAGACGAGGGATAATCCCTATGACTTCGGCACCATTAGATTTAGTTGTTATTGCTGCACTCCCCATTAATCCTAAACTCTCACCCCCATAAATCAACTTAATCTTTCTATGCGCTAATTCTTGTCCTAAGTGTTTTGCGGCTTCAAGGTAGACTTTATCTTTCCCAAGGCTAGAACCACAAAAGACATAGACATTTCTTATTTTTCTTGATGAACAAGTGGTAGACATGTTTGGTTTGTATGACTAGTTAACTCTCTTCTTTTTTTTTAAGCCTGCTCTATCTAAACCCTGAGTCTTGAATGGGATTTTAAAGATGATGAAAACGTAAAAAGGGAATAAAGAGGCAGGCAGGTAGGTAATGAGTAGGTAATCTAATCATCTAAGCAAAATATTGAGTAGGTAAAAAGGTAAGAAAAAGACATAGACAAGTTATAGAAAGTTAGGTTGACTTTTGAAAAGTGAGTCTCAATCTATATAACTTTTGATAATTGAAGAAGATTCGATAAAAGATATCCTGGCATCACTGTATACTTTTTGACAAATGTACCTTGAAAATAAAGAATTAATATAACCGATAAACTATTGTAGGACTTTTGAAAGATAAGGCACAAATCTTTAAAAGTCTAGATGGAGAATTGATATGGCTGACATACTACTGTAGAACTTTCGAAAGATAAAACATGAATATTGAAAAGTCTAGATAAGTCTTGAAAATTCAAATACACTACAATACAAACATGTGATGTACCTAACAAGATATCTCTCTCTCTCTCTTTTTTTAAATAATAAAATAAGGAGAGTAATTATTCAACACTTATTGTGACAATTTCAAACTAAACAACACATATTCTGAATTCAAAATATTTTTTTTTACTGGACGAGGAACACATATTTTTAAACATCTACAGTAACAATTTCAGACAAACAAACATTCAGATGAAATCTAGAGGGCAAGAATTTATTCTTCATCAAATTTTCTTATGGTCTAACAAAGGGTCTCGAATTACCATGTTCCTAAGACGTTGTCTTTTTGCATGAAGTTTAGGCCAAAGCTTAAAAATCGCACTTTGGACATATCCACTTGGATGGTTCTGAAGAGAAGCATAGAGGTCATCCAAGTTCTCCTTTGAAAGTCCATTTCTACAAAATTTTATTTTGTCCTCTCTATTTACCAACACATATACAAGTGAAGTACACTTCCCATTACAATTTTGTCACCCACATTTGTTATATTTGACCACAATGGCATGGGGCCTTCTTTTCATCGTATTATGACTAGTGCTTGTACCTAGTAGACCAACATTCTGGTCAAAGTCACTTGGATGAATCTTCCCCTCTATCAGCATCCTCGTATCATTAGGGATGCCAAAATGCATGAGGATCCATAATCGAGTGATCCTCATCTAGTATTTCTTCCTGATAACTTTATGAGAAAGTGATGGGAAGTACTTTCTTAGATGTTGGTGCTTTGGATCCATGGTAAGAAGAAAGAAAGATAAAGAGGAAAGGATAAATAATTGAGGTAGAAGTTGGTGAATTCTGGAAAATGTTTTAGAGAGAGAAGAAGGAAGCCTAGAGAGAAGGAAGAGGATTTGAGAGTTAGAGAAGAGTGAAAAATTTAAAGAGAGAGTGAGCTCAGAGAAATGAACTCTTATGCACAGTAACCATATAAATAGACAAAGAATAGGGCACTATGCCGGACATGTGTGAGGCCATGTGCCAAAGATTAACCAAGCTGGGTCAAAATTTAAACTTGGCCTAAACATTTTGGGCTGGAATATGTCTGACCAAAATTTGAACCAGGCCTAAACATTTTGGGCTAGAATAGGTCCAATTTTTTTTTAAGGCCTTGATATTTTGCGTCTAGTTAAACAACAAGCATAAATTAGAAGCCCAATATCGAAAGCTTGTTGGTGGGGTCTTCTTCACTTACTTTGACCGTTCAAAGTTGCTTCTTATTGGTACATTGTAGATTAGGGACTTAGGAACATAGTCCCAATTGGGAATGAAATTAGCATCTCACTAGCATATACAAATACAAAATATGTCCATTAGCATCTAAATATCATAAAATTTACTTACTTGGAGGATTTAGGGCAGACATGTGCCGATGTGTGTTGGAAACAGAAACCGCTCTGATACCATATCTGTAACGCCCCCTTACAAGCGTCACAAAAACCATTAACTTACATCATTATCTCTTATTTATTTGATGAGAAGACTTAAACTTTCAAGTATTATCTAAATATTATCCTAGGATTCTTTTTTATGTAAGTTTTTTTTTTACATTACCATGTGAACATGTAGATTTAAAATTTTGGATTATTCTATTAAATAATTGAATTATTTCTAAGTATGAATTATAGTACTATTTAGGATCGCATCTTTCCAATAAAAGCAATACTTACTCACCTTAAATTTTTTTCCTCCTTGGTTAGCCTGCCAGAATACCCAAGGTATTCAACTAACCGACTACCTGCAGAAATAGTTAGTTCATAATAAATATAAAATATTAAGGTAAATTACAACCTATAAATTATTACAAGCCAAAGTCCATAACAATATCTCATAACATGCAGAATTAAATTTAAACATAACAATATTAACATTCTATTTCGTGTCATAATTCCATGATCCAACACCACCATCCTTGCACACACATCTGCCCGTCCATCCTCCATCCATAGCTATAGTCTTACCCTTATCTGCAACATCATTAACTTATGATTAACTTATGTAAGTGTTAAGCTAAGTAAGTATATTATGTAATCTCACAAGACATTACCAAAACTTTAACTATAGTATGAATCATTACATCTTTGAAATAGTCATCATAGTACATATAGCACGCTTTGTAAGAACATATCTTTCCTTTTTCCTTTTTCCATATTAAAAACATTTATTTTATTTTTTAGGGCCCTAGCGTTCCACCATTAACATCATTAGGGCGCACCATCACGAGAAGGAGGGGTAGCTAATCCTAAACCAAACGTGACAAGTCCACCTTACGGGACAACATCATTCTCAACATCACCATCATCATTGGGTGTGCAACACCTTAATTATGTGATACATATATATATATATATATATATATATTGAAAACTTCATATGCATCGTGAAACAATGATGTAAACATCCATAAAGAACATTCTTCATAATCATGGTAAAAAGGGATCTTTTGCATGAGAAATGCGTAAACATTAATAACATAGTAAAACATAACATTTCTCAAAACTTTTCATAATTCTTAATTATGTTGTAGGTAAGAATGTACTTACATGATTTGCATGCTTACTAAATCTTAAATTTAGATGACATTGCCGCAGGTCTTGATGTGCTCACCTCTTGAATATTCATGTCAATCATTTATATACATATGGAAATTAATTTCCAACACCATAATATCATATAATTCCATTTACATCACATATTTATTAACATAAAATCTTCCCATAGTAAAAAACTGCCTGACCTTTAAATGCTCAAAGCTCTATACTTATAATTTACATACAATTAAAAGTTGAAATTTTGCAAGGACAAACATAACACATAAACATAATATCGTGATTTTTTGTTGGTCATAAAAATTTCATTTGGTCATTAAAATAAATATCTTATCTAAGAACATCAAATCTGCCAGTACATAGTGGACAGTGAATAACCTAGAATGAAAATTATGTATTAAATTATCTATGTCATAAAATAATTTAATAAAAATATTTATTATAATAGACATATAAAACTATAATATTACCAAAATTTAGCTTCAAATAAAATCAAATTAGTTAAAATACACATTTGAAGCCAATGGTAAAACTGTCTTTATAAACATGGAGCAGTGAACACCTTATAACTAGCATTTAAGAAAAATATCACAAAAATTATTTTGACAACAAAATTGTTATGACATCCTATATACATGTATATACAATGCTACAAAAATTCCTGTGGCCAAACAATTTCATTTATTTATAATAAAAAGTCATAGATTCAAAAGGTCTAAAATTTACAAGTTCACAGCCATGAAAACCAAGTTTGAAGAAAGTTTAATAACTCACAAAATATACATGACATTACCACGAAACTCTCCAGATCACAACTTAATATATCCATGAATAATTTTACCAAATTTCATCAAATTCACCATTCATTTGCCCCTTGAACATAAACCACGTTTTTGTACTACTTTACCAATAAACAACAATTTAACCATGCGTGGTAGAGAGTAAAAATTTAATATCTTAGCATAGAAAATTCCAAATGATGTGAGACTTAGAGCAACATCACAAAACCTATACATGAACATCATACTATAATTTCATGGAAAACGGAAGCTTATAGACAAAGTTATGGTAGTTGGATTCTAAGAAATAAAATGAACACAAGTTAAACCAAGAGTAAAATGCTTACTTATTTATGGAGCTTGCTCTATGACCTTTGAATTTGGCTAAGAAAAATTTGAGGATTCCTTGATGCTTCTCTACATCCTTGCAGCAAATATGGAAAAGGGAAGGATGTAGAAAACGTGGACAATATGGGTTGAAGGAGTTTGAGAGATATGTATGTGAAGGAATGAGTGTCTTGGGTAAGTTTGAGTGATTTTCTCTCTTGGAAACAAAATTTTCTGAATTTGGGTGAGGGAATTTGTGGGAATAAGATGGAGAAATGGAAGAAGAGGTTTATGATTAAGTGGGGGACATGATAATGGTACCATATCCTACCATGTAATAATTTTCCAAATAACTCAACCAATTATCAACAAAAGAAATATTAGAATAACAATTGGTGTTGGATTCCATTATTTCATTCAGATCCCATCCTTAGACAACACAATATGACAACTTGTTGCCCACATCCAACATTACACTCACAATCATCCAAGCCGATGCACAAAGCATCTGCTTGATACACTAAATACTGCCATCAAAACATATATGGCAACACTCGCATATCTTAGATGCTATTTGCCATCACCATCATCATATAATGTCTAATAATATTTAATTACCACATATATAATATATTTGTATGTATATACATTATGTTCACCATTTGTTGCATGGCAGCTTTGCCCACACACACAACATAGGTATATTAATATATAACAGGTATTAATGTATGCTATACAATGCATATGACATTATTTTATCGTGTGTAATCAATTCTTACTCATGGAAATTACATAAATTTACATATATGTGCACTAAGTATATTTAATCATTACATAAAAACAATTCATTCATGGCAACATCATCAAATGTATAATATAATATCATAATTCTTATAGTTAGGTACCATATTCTTCGTATATGAATAAAACATTAATTTAAATTTATTATGCTTAACATCATTGTTAACATGAACATCTCGAGCATATCAATTCCACGTGACCATCACCTGTCAAAATAAATAGTTAATAATATTATTTCATGAAAAATTCACATAACCATTAAATCTTAACTACCAATTGTTATGAATAAATTGGCGGTTGTTACACCAACCGACCACAAAATCCATGGTTTTGCAATCTTATGTTTGTTCTAGAATTGCATTTTTTGTAACCCTTCATAACTTAATAATCTCCAACTTCAATCCTCCAACACGTGAGGCTTTTGTTGATAGATTTGATATAATCGTCTTGATCATGATTCTTGATAGCTATGGAATGCTTAAGCTTGGAAAGATCATGTTGTTAATCATCTAACATCTAGTTGCTATCAGGCACTCTTGTTCCATGAGACACCGAAAATCACTTTTAGACCTCCATTATTATTTTATCTTGATTTACTATCCTTGTTCTGCGTATAGCCAATATCAAATGACTTCTAATGGAATGAGATTTGCCCATATAAAAAACACCATTGGGCACAAAACAACATAATGTGTTGTGAGCTCATCTTCATGATTTTGAGCCATCAGGCCAACTGTTGACCATCATTGACCATGTCTGATTATCATTAACCTAATACTGCTGATAGACGATGACTACCATCGACTTGCAAAAACATCATAACATATAACATTATGCTCGTCCTTTAACCCTTACCTTCTCGTTGTTTATTCGCAAGTGCTGACATCAAAGGCTATGCACCTAGTATAAACACATAATCATTAAATACTAACTTTTCCTCTTACTTAACTTAACTACTTATGTAAGCAATGGTGAAGTGGACATTTGACAATTTGAGATGGGATGGCAGGATACTGCTCTAATACAACTTGTGATGCCCTACTTTTTTGGGCCATTATTTAACTTGCTTAAACAGCTTTTCTTTGACTTAATCTTACTTGTAAGTAAGAAAAATACCAAAATTTTTTTTTTCTTTTAACATACTTTTAAACATACTTGAATATGTTGCAACATCTATTGCAACATAAACTGAAACATAACTTAAAGCACTACAACAAATATGCTCTTCAATGACATGTAAAAGATGTCATCGATTGGTTTTTACGAAATTTTTTCATGTCATTGAAGGGGGGTGCTGTGGAAAGTCTACGACATTTTTTTTCATGTCGTGTTTAATGTCATTATTTCTTTTTTCATGACACTAAAATACTGTCATCTTAATTTTTTTCAATTCTATGAACGTTTCTAACACAACATGGAAGAAATGTCATGATTAAGAGTTCTAGATAACTCTAAAAGAATGTCATTTAAAAAAATTTTAATGACACAAACAAAATGTCATATATCTTTGTAAATAAAAAAATTCAAAATACAATTAAATTGAGTTTTATTAGTAATTTTTAAATATAATTTTTATTATCATTATTTAATTAATAATTATACAATTCATAATTCTTTCCTTAAAAAACTCATAATCGTGTATTATCAAGTTCAAATTTCACAAATTATGAACATAAAAAAAATAATGATTACTAATATGATTTTTGATAAATAAAAACAATCAACAACACATTTCAAGAGAACTCAAAGCCAAACATCATTATCAAAACTTAGGCTTTAGAGTGCATAATCATAAGTAGAATAATTATAATAACACATGAAAATTTACATTTTTCCAAGTAATTTATTCGAACAACTCATGTGCATCTTGTATTCGGTATTAGCGGCGGCAGTTCAATCCCACTTACATCTCCTATTTAGTACTTGCAACAACAAATCAACACTGGAACCAACAAAAAACAAAAATATTGAATTGTATAGTCATATTTCATGGTAAATCAGTAAACATCTCAAGAAAATGGAAATCATTGAACAACTCAAAAAATGGACAAAAAGAAGAAAATAGAAATCAAGCAATTATGAATCCCTGGTGTCTCAACTCTGGAAACAGTAGTTTTGTTTCAATTTTTGGTTTTCCTTCATGTTAAAATGTGCCTTTAATTTGACTAGCTGGTTTTGTTCATGTTTCTGGTTTTCCTTCACATGTTTAGTCGGATGTTAAAGAGTGGCTTCAATTTTCCTAGGAGTTTAGCCCACTCTTCCTGTCTTTATTGCTCTTGTTTTTGTAGGTTGTTTTGCCTGATGCTTGCTGTACTCTGTTTTTCTTTCATTGAAGTCCACTTATTAACAAAAAAAAAAAAAAAAGAATACCTGGCTTGTAAATGACAATAAAGTATGGAAAAAAAATACCTATCGTTCAACTATGCAAACAAAGGTTCTTCTAAAATTGAAGACATCATTTTTAGACATAAACGACAAAAGAATTTAGCACAAAAGCTAATGTTGTTGTTGGCTTAAATGACAATGGAATTTATCAGTCGCTTATGCTTCCCCACATCTTAGCCCGAAGAACGATGTTGTTCGCCGCCTTGTTGTTCTTTTCTGGCAGAGCTTGAGTTGTTGGTGTAGTGGAGGTTGCCAATCCAAAGAGGAGACGAGACTGCAAGTCAGCCAAAGGAAATCAGCATTAGAAAAATGACAGTAGTCAAATTGAATTATTTGTAGCAAAGAAAAAAGACAAGAGATGCATCTCACCTTTGGAAGTCGTTTATATGAACTTGAACCCTGAAAATTGTTCTTATCAAGATCCATTTATGAAATCGTGCATAACATTTATGAAAAAAAAGAAGAAGATAAAATCACAAGACTTAACAAACCTAAGAGGAAGCCTTGCAGTGTTTTTTCTTCGGAGAAGAAGATTTTCCCTGCAAATCTTTTTTTTTTTTACCTGTAAATCACTAAGCAAAGAGATGACAAAAGACAAACCCAGAAAAGATAACAACAACAACAACAACAATAATAAAATATAAAAAAACAAAGAAAAATAAAGGAAATGGAAAAGGTGAAGAGAATTCAATTAATGCATGAATTGGGGATGAAATTGAGAAAGGAAATGAAAGCAGAAAAGAAATCTTTTTCTATTTACTAAAGGATAGTGATCTTTAATGCCAATTTTCTTCAATTATTGAGTTTTCTGCAACTCAATTGGATTCCTTTCTCAATGTATTCATGCAAGTCGGAAGAGGAAATCAATTATTTCCCACAAATTATATTCCTTTCTCCCTTTAGTTTACTGCTACTTAATTGGATCCTCACTTTTTGCTGCATAGTGGAGCTCTTGGGTGTACAGAACAGAGAGACAAAAGACTGGGAGAGAAGAAGTGTTGTGTGAAGTTAAAACAAAGTGCCAATATTTTATAAGAAAACTTGCAAATCTGAAAGCAAAAAACAAAGCGCCAAATGTTGGCGCCAATCTCTCTCTCTCTTTCTCTCTCTCTTTTCCTTTGAAGTTAAAACCATTCCACCGCCAATCTAAAAACGTGGATGCCCCATCAAAAAAAAAAAAAAGAAGAAGAAGAAAGAAACGTGGATGCTATTACTCTATTATTATCTCTATCTCCTATTTTTGTGATTGTTTTGTTTTTCAAAGAAAAAAAAGAAATGTTTTTTTGCTCTGTGGAAGGATGCTGAACTCCGTATATATACGTATATGTCTATATTTTTTTCTTTTTCTTTTTGAATTTCAAACACGCCTACACATTATTCATTATATATATTGGTACACAATAATTACCATATCAAACCATATTTAATTTAAAATTATTATATTTCTATTATCAAGGTTATATGTAAAATTTATAATTTTATATTACGTACTTATGCAATTTCAGTTGTAATATTTTGTTTCGTTAATATAATTTTCAAGAACTCTTTCTGATTTTAAATTTTAATAATTGATTTTTAATGTTTCATTAAATAGTTGTTTTGAAAGAAATTGCTGACAAACTTTAGTATACGCTAGATTTTCTTATTGCTACATGATTTTTTCAGCAATACATATTTATTCTTCGATAAATATGTATGAAAATACATTGCCATTGCAAAACCGAAAAAGAGATGTGACCATCAGTCAATTTATAAATTTATCTTTCTTTTTTGGTGTTAAAAAGTTATTTTCAACGTAACTGAAAAAAGAAGAACTGGCCACAATATGATTCTAAAACATAGAACGGGATGTATGGATTATATTTGAGTTTTAGTAAATTAATTTGATTTTTTATTTTAAAAGCAAACGGAGTACTTAACCTTTTTTTAAGTTACATATATGAAAAAAAGTATTAATTTCTTATCTAAGAGTATTTCTCATCGAATTTAAACAAAGGAAGCATTTCACGGATAAATCTTTACATTAAAGAAAAGGTTAAATTGTATTAAAAAAAGTTCAAACCTCGATTTCTTATTTGGATATTCTCTGTTCAAATATAAATTTGTATTTAGTTAAAGAAAAAAAAAATTAATTTAACCATTTTTTTTATAAATGTTTTGTTTGTTTTAAATATTAGACTTTTTTTTCCTCTATTTGTAAATAAGATTTTTTTTAAAGATATTTGACAATGAAATATGTTTATCGATCGACATGATAATAGTCCCCTTAAAATAAAGATAAAATCTTGTCCATGAATCGTCCGGTTTCGTTTTTATAAAGCTTTTTTTTTTAAATATTCCCTTAACAATTTGTTTTCATTCCGCATGATGAAACATTCTCTTCCCATGTAAAAATTAAAAACCTTTGAGCCTGAAGCACAAAAGAATTATACGCATGACTTTTTACAAGTGTAAATTTAAGTGTGCGTGAAGGGTTATTAGCTTATATAGAGTAAGGATTTTTTTTTTTTCAAAAGATTAATTATCATGTCAAACTGATTTTTTGTTTTCATCCTTTTCATTTGTAATAGATTCATCTACACACTCACCCATTTTCCTGATTTCAAAAGAGCTAAAATCTTGGTTTGTTTCTCTCTGTCTTAGATAATGAATTTTGGCTAAAGTCTTACAATACTAACTAAATTATATGTAAACATTATAGGTGAGAGAAACCAAATAACTAACCACCAGTAGTGTTTTTTTAATTGACAAGATTGATAGATATTTGGTTAAGACCATTGGATGAATATTTTGAAATTTGGATAGAATTTTATGACATTAAATTTACAACATTTTTCTTAGTAATGTCGTAAAAGTACGGATATGACGACGTTTGATAATTAAATGTCCTCTTAAAGTGTTTTTAACGACATTTTGAGGAAAATGTTGTAGATTTTCTATCGTGAAAGCCACTTTTTGTTGTAGTGAAGCTTAACCTTATAATTGTTTAAAACATTTCATAAAATATTTTTCTAAATGATTTTCATAAAGCATTTCTTATAAAATATTTCCTTCAGCATTGACTTTCTTAAAACTTTGAAACTATATCAAATACTAGAAAATTTTTCATTGAGTAGCGAAAATAAACTATAATGGCATCCATACATGATCTTCACATCTGTCTCTTCATAGCATCGAGCTCTTTAATTAGCCTTATTGGTCTTCCGTAGGATTACTTACAGCATGAAGAAACTTGTACTGAGCTCAGGCTCAGTAAGTTCAAACATTATCTCACAAAACATTTAAAACTTTCTTTCCTAAAACTTCATAAACATTTGCTTGTAAATATTTTTCATAAAAAATATTTTTCATAAACATTTATTGTTAAACATTTCTCAAAATATTTTCTTGAACATTTCATAACAAGGATTGCAAGCAATATCATAATGCACTATTCCATTTTTGCTTATTTATGAACATCCATTTATGAGCTCCTTATGATCATTCACATCTTACTTAAAATTAAACTTTTTATCATCATTCATATCTTTTCTTATCTTGTGAACTTTAGTGTTTGTACCAATATCATTAATCATGTAAACATAAGCATGATGCTTTTCTTGTGGAAGACTTAAAACCATTGAATACCGTGGTCATAACTTTAACATAAAAGGTATACCTCACATCAAGGAGGCTAATACCACACTTTAATATCACCTTTGTTTTACCATCTTGTAAATTTTAGTAAGCAAATCAAATGCTAATATATCATATGCTATAACTTTAGCATTTAAACATTAAGTATAGTAAATGTAAACATGCTGTAAATCATGACTTGGACTTTAAAACATAATGCATAACATATGCAAACATTCTTAAACATAATAATTGTAAATACATTACAAGTCTTAACTTTATATTTAAAATTTTTTGTATAACAAATACAAACATACTTTTAACATAATAGTTGCAAATACATTGAAAATCTTGACTTGAACTTTAAAACTTTATGCATAACATATGTAAACATAGAACATATAACTTGAACTTTAAAACATTATACATAACATATGCAAACATACTTTGGACATAACAATTACAAATACCTTGCAAGTCTTGACTTGATCTTTAAAAGCTGACGCATAACATATGTAAACATACTTCAAAAACAACTTACATATCATTTGCAAACGCATTTGTAAATGTATATAAAGCATTAGAAAATCATTTTCTTCATGCCATAGGTGAGATATGAAACTTACCTGAATAACGCTTTAGCATTTCCATTTCATTTCGTTTTTCCTTTTATTAGTTGGCATCTATATCCTGTTCAAATAGCACCTGACTATTAGTTAACCATTCTTATTATCAATCTACTCGACTGATAACAGAATATAAACATTAAACGTTCATTCCTTTTTACTTAACTTTGTATCATATTGGTTTACTTTTTCTTTACTGAACTTTCTTAACTTTGTAATCCTTCAGTTTACCTTTCTATTTACTTAATTTTGTAACCTATCGGTTTACCTTTCTTTTATTTAACTTGAATGTCCCTTAGTTAATTTTCCTATCTCACTTGACGGTTTCATTACTTAAAAATGACGGTTTACCGAGAGTGTTTTGCTAATTCGGAGTGTTCGGCTCCGTTTTAGCCATTTTCTTAAAAATGACAGTTTTATCCTTAATGGGTTTTTCATGGGTCTCATAACTTTACTAAACTTCTTGCTTAACTTTACCATCTCATAACTTGTATGTTACTATAAAATTCCCATCATGGGACATATTTTGATATCGGGTGTTTCAGGTCCATTTTAGCTGTTTTATAGAAAATAACCATTTTCCCTTGACGAGCCTTAGAAAACTTTCGAAACCCATTTTTAAACAATACTTACATTTCTTTACTTCTCGTTACATTATGGGAAAAAAACAATATTTTTTGTTTCATTAAAATCTATCTTATCAAACTTTACAGTTTTGACCTATAATTTAAAAATCTTTGCGGTTACACCCTTGGCGTGTTTTTCTTTCTTTTCTTAGTAAAAACTTTAAATCCTATAAAAATTGAAACATGTGGTTACTCACTACCCATAGCAATGTAACATTTTCTTGGTGAAAATCAAGTTTTGCATGGTTTTAAAGGTTTGGCCCAAAACACAAAAATCTTGACATTTTTGCCCCTGGGACCAAAAACGAATGCTTATACCAAAATGTTTTTTTTTTTTACAATGAATAAAACTTACAAAAGCTCCTTTGTCGAATTTTAAACATTTCATAACTTTTTCTATTTTATGAAATTTTGTGCTTAAAATCTCATAAAATTCATAACTTGAAATCGATATAGAATTTTCACAAACTATATGATTTTTGACTGTTTTGATGAGATCTATAGCTTTTTTATTTCAACTTTTCTCAAATTCATTCATCTCCATGACGTGCTTGAAAAGGCAGAGCTAAAAACAATGTTTTTTGGCTTGCTCTGATCAGAATTCGAGTGGAGTTTCTTCACAAAAGTTGTTCGACTCGAGATTTCCAATAAATCTTATGTTGAACCTAGAAAATAATTCAGCCTTTATTTTTCAAAAATACTCTTTTAATACTTTTTGCACTAAAATATTCTTAGACTATTTTCCTTGAGTTTAATTAATCAAGCACTTAATACATAAACAAAACATGCCATAATGTCTCTATTGTATGCCATAGTCCATAACACATCAAACACTTGATATGCATGGTTTGGAACACAAACTTTTAAGTCCTAAGTTTAGAATTTTACCCAAACTTCCAACCTTTTTGATCCTCTTCCCTGTTGCCTTAAATCTTGCAGTCCCTCCTTGATAATATTTATATCATAATCCTTCAAAAGTTCATTCAAAACCTAAAGAAAAATACTAAAAGCCATAGTAAAAAAATTGGATTTTTACTCTTAAATTGTTTATCCTTGATCCTCAACACTAGAATTTGCTTAAAACATAATTTGGAGGCTTGAATTCATCAAACTTTGAGAGAAAATTGCCTAAAGGCTTGCCGTTTTTGGAGAGAAAAAAAGGACTTTTTTTTTCTTTTTCTTTTTTTTTTTTTTACTTTTTCATAGAAAATGATGGAGACCAAGGGTGAGGTGGCCTTTTGCCCATTTTAAGTGTGGCACCAAAGTGGGTCCCACATAAACTTTTTAAACGTCTAAATTTATTCTGACAGTATTTTTCTTAGACTGCTGGTATGTCTTACACTGCTAACATTCATTCCTATACTGTGTTTCATGGTCCACAAGTTTCCATGTCATCCACACAGTATAATTCCTACACTGCTTAGCTTTTTACACAATCGTATTTCTATATAGCATTACTTTATGCAATATAATTTGTTAGACATGTATGCCCTAAGGAGTAAAAATATAACATGTTTTTGGAGATATTTTTATTAATAAAGAATTTATTTATTATTTATATACCAAATATTGTCTTCTTTACGTTCATATTTGTTGAATGTATGATAAGCAAACAAAAGTCTAAGACTATCGGTCTAAACCTTTAGAATCAGGCGTGTGTTGGATAGATAATGCAAAAGACATGATTCTAAAGGTGACGATCAAAATGTTAAGATCCACAATCAAGGGAATAATGTTGGGTGCTTTATTCATGCAAAGATTGTTATGTTGTCTATATCCCTAATGGAAAATGGTTTGTCTTGGCCATTGGAGCTGGACCCGTGAATAGAAACATTGGTACATTGTCATAGGTGATGATGTCTTCGATCAGGACATAAAGTGAATTGATTTGGATTAATAATTTTGTCTTGGCAAATAGATTCACTTTAGATAATCGTATATGTTGTATCATAATTTTGAGATAAATAGTGGGCCAGTTGTCTTGACTTATGTCTTTTGATGTACGAAAGGACAATATCCACATTTTATGTTGGTACACATGCTGGTACATTGGAGGCATGACTCTTGATAGCATAGACCTATTATTCATAGCTATAGAATCTGTAGCTCCTCTTTAGGAGTAGATGATATCATCTTATATGTGTTATCCTATAATTGAAAAACTAGGGTGCTCAACCATTTGGATACATAGGTGTAACCGAATAGCTTGTAAAAATTCTGTAACGATACGACATAATTTTTCAATATTTGGTGACTTGTGTCAAATATTAGATTGGCATAAAATTTGATAGGATCTAATAATTCATGTTCATTTATCGGATGAATTAATTTTGTGAAAATTAATTTGAGATAAACTTGTTGAATTATCGGAAATATTTATTTTCCTAGAGATTATCTAGATATGACTGTTTTAATCAGATAACTTTTCTATTGGGTTATTTGAATTAAAACTAAGGCTCTATCCTTAGAATCTCGGGTGGGAATTAAAGATTCGCAAGGATCAAAAATCATAAGTTCAGCATGCCTATCTTTAGGTTCGGATTGCCGATGGATTAAGTTTGGCATGCCGATCTGCTAGTTTGGCTTGCCAACCAAACGATTTCTGATCACATGTTTTTAGACATGATTTCTAATTTGATATTGATTCTAATTCAAATTTTTGAGGTCTTATCGAATAAGGACTAACCCGTAGGCCCAACCTCTATAAAGGGAGAGTAAGACTCATTGTTATTTAGATTAGTTAAAAAATCTAGAGTGAGGACTCTGTTAGTGAGACTCCCCGAAGAGCTATTGTTCACAAATCACGAACCATAGCTTTGGGTATTTCTTGATTGGTTGGAAGGAGAGCCACCTATGGAAGAGTTGTACGAGTGTGCCCACACATACACCAGTCGTGCAAAGGAGGCTAGTTGGTTAAGGTCCTTCTACAACGTCTTTTGTCTTCATCGATTGCGGAGCTTCTTTGGCATGCCAAGTTAGTAAGATTTGGTTAATTTATGCATATGATGTGTTAAACTTGTGTTTTGAAAAATACTCTAGTATAAAATTTTTAAAATTCCACTGCATACTATTTTTCCAACAATTGGTATTAGAGTCATGGTTTTTACATAAATTTGCAAGTTTGTGATCGTGCTATATGAATAAATTATATGATCTTGATCTCTCTTATGCTTGAATATAATTTTTCAGAGAGTTGGCACTTTAGGTTTCTATATATTTTTATGTTGTCATGGATTATATGGTGAATGTTTATTACTTAATTATGGTTGATTGAATTATTATTTAATTATTTATTGATTAATTAATTTATGCCAATTATGGTTCCTTAGAGGTTAGAATGTGTATCTAAGTTTTTCATGTAATTAGATGACAAACTATCATCTCTATATAGGAATTATTATTTAATTTTCAATTTGTAAGAATTTTGTAATTAAATAATCATTCGGAGAAGATGGATCTAAAAGATGGATGATAACGTTTCCCAGGTATTTCCTGAGTCTCTAATTTTATGTTTTTGAATTGTTGAAAATAAAATTGATAAATTACATTAAAAAAACTATATTTTCTAAAAAGCATGACTTTTGCTCGGTCGGCATGCCAAACCCTCAGGTCTAATAGGCCGATAATCGTAGGTCAGCAAGCCAAACTTCAAGTTCGGCAGACTGTCAACAAGGTAAAAATCTAGTGGCTCTAACGGCAGGCTAAATTTTCAGATTTGGCAGGCCAATCTGTCATGACTGGCAAGCCGAACTATGATGTTCGGCAGGTCGAAGGGTCATAACTGACAGGCCGATTACACAAATCGGCATGCCAACAAAGAACTATAAATTTTTTAGAAAAGGTGTATTTTCGGTGTAGTTTTGATTTTATTTTTAGGAGAATTTTGAGAAACATTAAATTTAGATATGACCGAAAATATGGAGTTTTTGATCTATGCAGGATTAAAGACTTGAAGATGGACATTACATAAAGAAGGATACAATTTAAAAATTCAAGGATGAAGAATCGATAATATGTTTCGATTATTTTCTTATAATCTTTGTTTTCTTTTTTTAGGGTGGAACCAGAATATTACAGTTATTTATTATTATTTTGCTTATGGCTTTGCATGATTGGTTTACTTATCTGCATTATAATATGATTTGATGTATATATTGATAACATGTCATATTAAAAAGGAAGTGCTGCTCATTAAAATAAAATCTTAATTTCAAAAGAATGAGTGGGAGAAGGTTTTCGAAGAGAGGACCTACGACCTCCATCGTTGATCCATAGGTAACACATGGTGGTTCCAACCCCAAGGAAGGGACTCCATCATGTATTAGGTTAGATCTCTGTGAGGATAAGGTATTTTAGCATGATTTATTATTGCACACCCCTAGGTGGTGATTACACATCATAAAGAAAATATTGAAATGATGGTTATACACTTATATTAATTTTATTATTAACCTTCCCTAGGAGCTCTGTTAATAAAGTAATGGCCAAAGAAATGATTATTGATATATGTTGGATCATACGAGTCTTGGATGACATATATTAATCAAGAGGGGATCTGTGTTCCTGATTGAATTTGGCAAGACTCTCCCATGAGCTTGTTGAATTCTAAGTTGAGAATTATCGTTGTAAGGATGTGATATTTTCAAGGTTTTGACACATAAACACATTTGTATGCTATACATGATTGTGTTATCTTACTAAATTATTATGATATCTTTGCTTATGTTTGGTATATGATTCTTTATTGTAGATTAAAAATGTCTAAAATGCTTTATCATCGATACTTGAAAAAAAACCAATTAACTGGTGAGAATTATAATGATTGGAAACAGAACCTAAACATCGTCCTTTTCTTTGAAAAACTCAAATTTGTGCTGACAGTTCCGTGTCCTCCCGAGTCTATAGAAGATTCCACTAATGAGCAAATCCAAGAGCATGATTGCTAGAAAGATGCCAATGATCAAGCCAGCTGCCATGTTATGGCCAGCATGAATAATGCATTGTAAGCTCAACATGAGGATTATGAGACTGCTAGGTAGATCTTGGATAATTTAGAAGACATGTTTGGAGACCAGGCCTTAACAAAGCGGCAAGAGGTACTTTGGAAACTCTTAAACTACAAACAAAGACTAGGGACGTTTGTAAAGGAGTATATGATGTTAGTCATAGGTTACCTTGCTGAGGCTCAGACCAATGAAGCTGACATCAATGCTAATACTCAGATGACTATGGTCTTTGAGACTTTGTCTAAGGAATTCATTCCATTTAGAGCTACATTTAATTTAAGCAATAGACGATATATGACCTTGATGGAGTTGATGAAACAGTTACAGGAGTTTGAATTGCTGATCAGAGAGTCTCATACTAGTGGCGAGGCTAACTTGGCAGCTATTTTTGGTTCCAATCCTAACCCTAGGAAGGGAAAGAAACAACGGGCCAAGAATGGGGAGTCTTTTATTATGCTAACGGCAAGAACAAGAAAAAGAAGAAGAAGAAGAACTCGAAGAAGCTAAAGTACTTTTTCTGCAAGAAGGTCAGGCACATAAAGAAGAATTACAAGGACTTCCTTTCCCGAGGAGGTAGGTGTGATCTTTTGAATTTAAAAACTAGTTTGGTTGAGGAATCCAGTTACATTTGGGTCATAGATTCTAGAGCAACTAATCATGTTTGTGTTTCTCTACAAGGGTTCAAAGAAACGAGAAATTTGCTACATGAAGACTTCACACTTTAGATAGGTGATCAATCCTTGGTCTTAGCTGAAGCAGTGGGAGACATCAATCTGTATTTTGATAATTATAGGAATTTAATTTTGTTAGATTGTTTTTATGTTCCTAAATTTAAAAAGAATTTAATTTTTGTAGCTTGTTTATTTAAAGATTCCTATTTGGTTTCTTTTAATAATAAAGTCGTGATTTGTAAAAACAAATCTTCTATCTGTTTTGGATGGATGTAAAATAATCTATATTTTATTAAACCTAAGATAGACTTACTGCTGAGATGGATGATAACAACTCTAAAAGACTTAGAACTTCTCACTCTAATAAGACTTATCTTTGGCATTTATGACGTAGTCATATTAACCTAAATAGGATTCAAAGGTTGGTAAGGGATGGACCTTTAAGTCACTTAAAGGTGGAATCTATACCACTATGTGAATCTTGTTTAGGGGGTAAAATGACTAAAAAACCATTTGGGTCTAAGGGCAATAGGGCCGAAGGGGTTCTGGAACTTGTGCATAGTGATGTTTGTAGACCGATGAACATCTAGGTACTAGGAGGGTATGAGTACTTTGCCACTTTTATTGACGATTATTCAAGGTATGGGTATGTGTACCTAATGTACCACAAAAGTGAAACTTATGACAAGTTCAAGGAGTTTTGGGCTAAAGTGAAAAAACAATTAGGTAGACTTATAAGGCACTTCGATCTAATTGAGGTGGTGAATACCTTTTTGATGAGTTTTTGGGACACTTATTAGAGAATGGGATTTTATCCTATTTGATTGTGCCGGGCACTCCGCAGTAAAATGGCGTAGCTGAGAGAAGAAATAGGACTGTGTTAGACATGGTCAGGTCTATGATGAGTTATTCATCATTCCTTTTGTCCTTTTAGGGATATACACTACAAACCACATGTTACCTTTTAAACAATGTGCCTTTAAAATTGCTTCCTAAAACTCCTCATAAGTTGTGGACAGGGAAGAAGACTTCCTTAACCATATTCGCATATGGGGATGTCTGGCTCATGTCCTGTTTAGGAATGTGAATAACTTGGAAACATATTCAAAAGTTTGTGTGTTTGTAAGATATCCAAAAGGGACTAAAGGTGGTTATTTCTATAACCTAAAGGAAAATAAAGTCATGGTTTCAACGACTTTAAGTCTTAAAGCAAAGTGGTGCTTGAGGAGTTGAGGAGTGATTCGATCACTTTGAGAGTTTCTGTAGAAACCACTACAATCGATGTAAAAAAACCAAACGACCCAAACAACAACCTAAGGTTTGGCATAGTGGGAGGATCGGGCGTCCACCCGAGAGATATATGTTTAATGGTAAGGCCTACTTGGCTGAACCGGATGAACATGATAGGGATCCTTATACTTATGTAGAGGCTATGGAGGATGTTAATTTGAAACTCTAGATAGAGGCTATGAACGCAGAGATGAAGTCTATGGAGACTAATTAGGTCAGGAGCTTATGGATCTTCTCGAAGGGGTAAAACCTATAGGGTGTAAGTGGATCTTCAAGAGGAAAAAAGGAATGGATGAAAAGGTAGAAACCTTTAAGGCTAGACTAGTAGCTAAGGGATACACAGAAAACAAAGGAATCAATTATGAAGAAACCTTTTCGCCTATAGCCATGCTTAAGTCCATCCGAATTCTCTTGTCTATAGTTGCCGCACTTAACTATGAGATTTGACAGATAGATGCCAAGACAGATTTTCTAAATGACTATCTTGATGAGTCCATTTATATGGAACAAATAGACAGGTTCAAGGCCAAGGGTCAAGAAGGTAAGGTTTATAAGCTACTAAAATCAATATACAAACTAAAGCAGGCTTCTAGTTCTTGGAACAGAAGATTTGATCAAGTGATCAAGAATTATGGGTTCGCACAAAATGTGGACGAACCATGTGTGTACAAACATATTAGGGATGAGAATGTGGTTTTTCTATTGCTCTATGTAGAAAACATTATGCTAATTGACAATAACGTTGGGGCATTATCATTGGTCAAATTATGGTTGACCAAGTAGTTTGATATGAAAGACTTGGGTGAAGCTAATTTTGTTCTCGATATCCAAATCTTTCAAGAGAGGAAGTATAGAACGATAGCTTTGTCTTAGACCGGCTACACAGATAAGATTTTTAGGAGTTTTACAATGTAAGATTCCAAGAAAGGTGGGCAACCATCTAGGTCTGAAATTACTTTTCTAAGATAGACTCTCCAAAGTCTGAGGAAGAAAGAGAATGCATGAAGAAGGTGCCTTATGCTTCGGCAATGGGTAGTCTCATGTATGCCATGCTTTGCACGCAACCAAATATTTGTTATGCGGTTGGGATTGTAAGTCGATTTTAGGTGGATATGGGACCGAACCATTGGTTATAGTTAAGCATATTTTCAAGTACCTAAAAAGGACTCGAGGGTATATGCTTGTGTATTCAGGTGAGGACTTAACTCCTCTAGGATACACTGCTTTGGATTTCCAATCCTGTCTTGATTCGAGGAGTTTGACTTCTAGTTTTGTGTTTACTTTAGGTGGTGGTGCCATTGTTTGGAGAAGTGTGAAGTAAGATTGCGTTTTGGATTCAACAATGGAGGCCGAGCATGTGGCAGCGAATGATGCTTTAAAAGAAGTAGTGTGGCTCTGCAAGTTTCTTAGGGATCTTGAGGTTGTTCTTGGTATGGATGAGGCAGTGTCACTGTATGTGATAATAATGTGGCGGTAGCTAATGCTAAGGAATCAAGATTTCATAAGAAGAGTAAGCATATTAATCGAAAGTATCATGTGATAAAGGACTTCGTAGAGAGTGAGCATGTCATTGTTTACAAAATCATATCTGAGGACAATTTAGCTGATCTATTTACAAAGACACTAACTACAAGAGTTTTCGAGAGGCATGTGGAAGCTATAGGGATGCGAGATTTGTCATATTTACTCACTTAATGCAAGTGAGAGATTGTTAGACATGTATGCCCTAAGGAGTAAAAATATAATATGTTTTTGGAGACATTTTTATCAATAAAGAATTTATTTATTATTTATATACCAAATTTTGTCCTTTTTACATTCATATTTGTTAAATGTATGATAAGCAAACAAAAGTCTGAGACTGTTAGTTTAAATCTTTAGAATCAAGCATATGAAAGACAGATTATGCGAAAGACATGATTCTAAAGGTGACGGTCTAAATCATAAGATCCGCAATCGAGGGAATAAAGTTGGGTGCTTTATTCATGCAAAGATTGTTATGTTGTCTATATCCCTAACAGGAGACGGATTGTCTTAGCCATTGGAGGTGGACTCCGTAAATAGAAATGTTGGTACATTGTCATAGGTGACAATGTGTTAGATCGGGACATAAAATGAATTGATTTAGATTAATAATTCTTTCTCGACAAATCGATTCACTTTAAACAATCATATATGTTGTATCTTAATCCTGAGATGAATAGTGGGCCTGTTGTCTTGACTTATGTCTTTTGATGTACCAAAAGGTACATCCATATTTTATGTTGGTATAGATGCAAGTACGTTGGAGGCACGACTCTTGATAACGTAGACCTATTATTCATAGATATGGAATCCATAACTCCTCTTTAGGAGTAGATAATATCCTCTTTAGGAGTAGATGATATCCGCTTATATGCGTTATCCTATTGTTGAAAAACTAGAGTGCTCAACCATTTGGATACATAGGTGTAATCGAGTGGTATATTGTCTTTGGATGGTAAGTTTTTCGATGGTGAGATAATGAAACGTAAGATAAAAATAATTAGCAAGGGAAGGCAAAATTTATCCTTAAGTCGATTATGGATAATTCTCTGAGTATACAATACATTATGATATGTCATAGAGACTTAGCTATACGGGCTTTGTAATTATCTATAGTTCGAGAGTGCAACTCTGAGTTCTTAGTGGAGTAGCGTTAGAGTTGATAATTATGAAATGTATAAATAGGATATTGGGTTTTATAATTATCAGAAGCTTGAATTATATAGGTCCATCAAGTCTCCTTTACTAGGTCGTAAATATCCTGTAACGATACGGCGTGCCTTTTCAATAATTGGTGACTTGTGTCAAATTATCAGTTTGGTTGAAAATTCGACAGGATCAGATAATTCATGTTTTTTTTATTGCATGAGATAAACTTGTTGAATTATCGGGAATATTTATTTTTGTTGAGATTATCTAGATACGACTATTTTAATCATATAACTTTTCTATTAGGTTATTTGAATTAAAACTGAGGCTCTATCTCTATAATCTCGGGTGGGAATTAAAGATTCGCAAGGATCAAAAATCGTATATTCGGTAAGCCGGTCTTCAGGTTCGGCCTACTGATAGATTAAGTTCGGGAGGCCAATCTGCCAGTTCATCTTGCCGACCAAACGATTTCTGATCACGTAGTTTTAGACACAATTTCTTATATGATATTAACTCTAATTCAAATTTTCAGGGCCTTATCGGATAAGGACTAACCCCTACCCCAACCTCTATAAAAAGGGAGTGAGACTCATTGTTTTTTAGATCAGTTGAGAAATCTAGAGTGAGTACTCTGCTAGTGAGACTCTAAAACTCCCCAAAGAGCTGCTGTTCACAAATCACGAACTATAGCTTTGGGTATTTCTTCATTGGTTGGAAGGAGAGCCACTTATGGAAGAGCTATATGAGTATGTCCACACACACACACACCGATCGTGGATAGAGAATAGCCAAAAAGGTCAATTGGTTAAGGTCCTTCTACAACGTCTTTTCTCTTCATCAATTGCGGAGCTTCATCGGCATACAAGGTTAGTAAGATCTGGTTAATTTATGCATATAGTATGTCAAACTTGTGTTTTAGAAAATACTCTGGTACAAAATTTTTAAAATTCCGCTATGTACTTTTTCCAATATAATTTTCATAATGCTTAATTTATGCAGTGTAGTTTCTACACTGTTTAATTTTATCAATATAATTCTTATGCTATATAACTTTATCAGTGTAATCTATATGTTGCATTATTCTCATATTGCATGATTTCTATACCATGTACTCCTCATAAGGTATTTCCGTATTAAAATTTGTTGCAACAATTAAGCTTTCTAACTTATTTTTTCTTATCATTCCTTTCTTATTTAAGACTATGGCATGATTTTTAATTTTAAAAATCCTATTTTCACTTTTGTAAAAATTGGATTAAAACAATAATCTTTGTAATACTCTTTATGTTTAAAATACGTAGCAAATTTTTTAACATAAACTTAAGCTCACAAAATCTATACTTAAATTACTTAACGTAATCCTTTAGTTATTACATTTTTGTGTACTAAAAATTCTCGGATATCACACTTACCTCCTTAGCTACCTCCTTCTCCTAACCATCAATCAGTAGTCCATCTGAAAACACGACAACTCTTTTCTCCATCAGCACTACCAACAGGA
Organism: Artocarpus hirsutus; assembly: GCA_946598075.1. NCBI lineage: Eukaryota > Viridiplantae > Streptophyta > Magnoliopsida > Rosales > Moraceae > Artocarpus > Artocarpus hirsutus. Next base: position 24,859 of record CAMOHE010048339.1, read on the forward strand.
TATCTATCAAACTCACCTCCACAAATTATAGCTCATGGTGGCTTCATTTCAACACAATTCTCATAGATTATGACCTTATGGGTTTTATTGATGGTACCCATCCCTGTTTGCCATTGACTATTACTACTGCCAATGGTGAAATTATTAATCCATGACTACTTTTTTTTTTTATTTGTCCAAACCAGCCAATCCTATATTTTATTATTGGGTCCATCTCTCCAAATATCGTGCCCTTTATCGCTTCCTCTAAAACATTGAGGGAGGCTTAGACCATACTCGACAACACTTAT
>CAMOHE010048340.1:0-14397 GCA_946598075.1 Artocarpus hirsutus
TATGTGATGTTATATGAAATGGATGTTAAGTTGTGGGATTAATTCATTGAAAATAAATGTTAATTGCCATTTTATGAATGTATGACATGAACACAATGAGAAGTGAGCACATTGAGACCGCGGCGTCGTCACCTACAAGTTAAGGTTAAGTAAGCTTATTGAGGTAAGTACATTCTCACCTGCAACATGAGGAGTTTATGAAAAGTTTGAAATCTATGTTCATGATGGTTTTATGATGATTTCTCATGTTGATTTTACATGAAGTACTATTATGAAGTTTTTAAGGCATGAAAGTTTATGCATGTTTTGATGATAATGTTTTTCAAAGCATAAAAGTAAAAATATGTATATATGTATCACCTAAATAAGTGTTGCACACCCAATGATGATGTTAAGTTATGATATGATATGATATAATATCATGTTTGGTTTGGGATTAGCTACCCCTCTTCTCTCATGACAGCACGCCTATGATGATGATGTTATGGTGCAACACTTGGGCCCTTAAGATAAAATGAACAAAGTTTTAATATGGACAATGTAATGAAAGATATGTTCCTTATGAAAAAGTTCCTAGTGCACTATTATGATGATGATGATGATGTTCATAAAATGTTTTAAGTTGTAAGATTTAAATGTACTTACTAAGCATTAGCTTATTCAATTTTACATCATGTTGCAAATAAAGATAAGAGAGTTATGGATTAGGTGGAGGACACTGACGGGCGTGTGAGATAAGGATGATGAATTGCAAATGGAAGACGCCAAGAAAAGAAGTTTTAAAACTTTGAAACTATGTTTATTTTTATGTTTTTATATCTAAGTATGTTTATTGTTTCTGCACCTTGAAGTTTTTGGAACTTGTAAAAAAAAATATTAATTTCTAATTTTTAAGAGTTTGGCCTACCGACCATTATTAGTCGGACTGCTGATGCATGGATCGGCCTGTCGATTACCCTGTATCGGCCTGTCGATTTTATCAAATTTTCAAACCTATTTTGCAAAGCCTGGGGTGGCCTGGCGTTCGTTGAATATCGTCCTGTCGATCAAGTCCAACCTGCCGAAGTATGTATACAAATTTTATTAATTTTTTTTTAAAAATTAATTAAAAATTAATTCAAATTACAATTGTTTTGGCATACTGTTTAAAAAAAAATGAACAAGTAAATTATTATTATAAAAATAGATTAAGTTATCGTAAAATGATTAAGTTATAAAAAAAAAAGTATGCATGGATCCTAGGTATATTTTCCAACTTATGTTTTCAAATTATCTTATAAAATAGTTTATCCTAGAATAAAAGTATGTAATGAATGAATGTAACGACATCTGTGACGTCCGTAAAGGGGACGTTATAGGCTTTGGTATCAGAGCAAATTTTTGTTTGTAATTTATATAGCCACATGTCAGTCCAAGTCCTCCAAGTAAGTATGTTTTAAAGTTAAATGTTAAGATGCAAGTTTGATGATAAGTATAAGATTTAGAAGATCAATGATAATGCCCTAATAGTGAAAACCTGTCTCATAAAATAGAAAGATTGTTCCTAAAATCCTAACTCTTCTAGGAAATCAATTATGGATGGCCACAGAAGAATGCAAACCCGCACGCAGACCAATGAAAGGTTGATGACGATGATTGACGAGCTGCAAAGACAGCTAGAGGAACAAAGAAGAGAGATTGCTAAATTAAGGGCCAACGGTCGCAACAACAAATGATGAGGCAATGATGCGCCTCCTCCTCCTTCCCAGCCACAAGTCAATGAAGTTCCGGCACCTGCTGCTGAACCCAGAGCGGCCTATCAAGAACCCTACTAGTCCGATGGGAGAGGGTAAAGCCAATAGACTTCGAAGGTTCTAAGGATCCACTGGTCGCACAAGGATGGTTAAAGACTATTGAAGTCACTTTGAGGCTCACGGGTTTCACAGATAATGAGAAGGTTCTCTGTGCATCATATTGCCTTACCATGGAGGCCAGGATTTGGTGGGACGACATTGAACAGAGTAGGAACGTTGACGAAATGACATGGGTTGACTTCGTCCATGAGTTTAATACGAAGTTCTTCCACATGAATATTACTAGGAAGCACTATGACAAGTTCGAGAACCTACGCCTGGGAGACATGTCGGTAACGGATATGGTGGCAAAGTTTGATCAGCGAGCTCGTCTTTGCCCAGGGATGGTTAGCGACGAAAGTGAAAGGGTCAGAAAGTTGATCAGAGTTCTCAGGCCAGAGATTGCTACAATAGTTGATGGGGCCAGTCCTCTTAGAAACCAAGAACAGGTTGTCTTGAGAGCCCAACGTGCTGAGTTCCACTTGTCGAAGTTAAGAAGGAACCAACCTTAGTCAAGTAAGCCAGCCTATAATGCAAACAACCAGAACCGCCCTCCATATCGGAACAACAGCAACAATAACAACAACCAATATTGGAGGAACAAGAAGAGGAAGAGCTACCCTCAGAACTAGCAAAACCAAGGTAACAAGAGACATAATGGCGGCCAACCCAACAACAACCACAGGCAGTTTCAACCATGCACCAAATGTGGAAGAAATCATCTTGGAGAATGTCGTCAGGGATCTAATCAGTGTTTTATCTATGGGCGAGAAGGTCACTTTGTTAAGAACTGCCCCAATCAGGCGAATGCTCAAACCCAATAGAGAGCTCCTCCAGCCTGACTCCATTAGATGCAAGCTTCCTTAGAAGGGCCACTGATTAGTCAAGGAAGACTTGAAGGCCTACCTACAAATGCCTGCATCTATGCCATGACGAAAGAACAAGTGGCTGCTAAGACCTCAAATGTGGTCACAGGTCAAATAACGAGCCTATCTACCAATGCTTATGTTCTCTTTGATACGGGTGCCACACATTCTTTTATATCATCATCTTTTGCTAAGAAGTTAGGGGTTTATTTAGAGCCGATGAGACAAGGATTCACTACGACACTACCCTTTGGGGAAGTGACGATATCTACGCACTGTTTGCATACTATTCCCTTATGGATTTCTGCTAGGAAACTCTTCGTCGACCTTATTGTGATCGACATGTATGATTACGACATGATCCTTGGGATGGATTTTCTGAGCAAGTACAATGCTTCCATTGAATGTCGAAAATGAAAAGTACTCTTCCAACCAGAAGGTGAACGAAAGTTCGAGTATGTGGGCGAGTCTAGAAAGAAACCTAGTATGTTTTTGTCAGCCATGAAAGCAAGGAAGTTGTTAGCTAGCGGCTGCATGGGTTACCTGGCAAACATTGTTGATAAAAGCCAAGAAGAAAAGACAAAGATTGAAGATATGGCAGTGATGCAAGAATTTCCATATGTGTTTCCAGAAGATCTGTCAAGCCTACCTCCTGATAGAGAAGTTAACTTCGAGATCGAGCTCGCTCCAAGCATTGACCCGATTTTGAAGGCACCGTACAGGATGGCTCCAACAGAGTTAAAGGAGCTTCATATACAATTAAAGGAATTGTTTGACAAAGGCTTCATCAAGCCGAGTCATTCACCATGGGGAGCTCCAATCTTATTTGTTAAGAAGAAGGATGGCTCTATGAGACTCTACATCGACCATAGAGAGTTGAACAAGGTGACAATCAAGAACAAGTACCCATTGCCTCGAATCAACAACTTGTTTGATCAGCTTAAGGGTTCATCTATGTTCTCAAAGATTGATCTGCGGTCAGGATATCACCAGTTGAAGATTAAAGAAGGGGATATTCCAAAGACAACCTTCAGATCGAGATATGGTCACTATGAGTTCATGGTTATGCCTTTCGATCTAACAAATGCGCTTGCAGCCTTCATGGATCTGATGAATTAGGTATTTAAGGATTTCCTTGATAAATTTGTTGTTGTGTTTATCGACGATATTCTAATTTATTTGAAGAGTCAAGAAGAACATGAGGAGCATCTAAGAATTGTGTTGAAGACATTAAGGAGACAAAATCTATATGTGAAATTCTCCAAGTGCAAATTCTGCCTTGATAGAGTGTCCTTCTTAGGCTATGTAATATCAAAGGAAGGGATTATGGTTGACCCTGCAAAAGTATAGGCTATTCTCAATTGGAAACAACCGACGAATGCAAGTGAGATCAGAAGCTTTTTGGGCCTAGCTGGTTATTATCGGAGATTCATGGAAGATTTCTCCAAAATTTCAGCACCACTTACAAATCTAACCCGTAAGGGAAAGAAGTTTGAATGGACAAAAGTATGCAATAAGAGTTTCCAAGAACTGAAGAAGAGATTAATGACAACTCTAGTATTGGCCATTCCAGAAGGAAGTGATGGATTTGTAATTTACAGCGACGCTTCTAAGATGGGCCTTGGTGCAGTCTTAATGCAGAATGATAGGGTGATTGCTTACGCGTCAAGACAACTAAAGGATTATGAAAAGAACTATCCTACTCATGACCTTGAGTTAGCAGCTATTGTTTTCGCGCTGAAAATATGGAGGCATTATTTGTATGGGGTCCAATGCAAGATCTTCACTGATCATGAAAGCCTAAAGTACTTCTTCACTCAAAGGGACCTGAATATGAGACAGCAAAGATGGCTAGAGTTGGTGAAGGATTATGTTGTGAAATCCTTTATCACCTTGGAAAAGCTAATCGAGTGGCTGATGCTCTAAGTAGGAAGGCAGTGGCTACATTGATGTCAATGCAAGCAATGTCTCAGCCTCTAAGGAAGGAAATTGTAGACTTCAGTTTGGAACTTGTCACAGGCCAGCTATCAGCACTCACTCTTGCTCCTATGCTACACGATGAAATTCGGTGTAAGCAAGATGAAGATCTAAGCCTCGCAAGGATTAAGCAAGAGAAGGAGGGGAAATGTGAAGAGTTTTGAATTGTGGATGACGAAACTTTGTACCTCAAAGACCGCTTATGTGTTCCCAACATTGATTGCCTAAGGGAAAGAATCTTGGTGGAAATTCATGACACTCCTTACTCAATTCATCCAGGTGCAACAAAGATGTATAATGATCTAAGGGACAACTTCTGGTGGTTTGGAATGAAACGTGATGTTGCTATGTATGTAAAGAAATGTTTGACATGCCAGCAAGTCAAAGCTGAACACTAGAGACCTGGAGAGGATTTACAATCAATTTAGATACCAGAATGGAAATAGGAAGATATCACAATGGATTTCATTACTGGATTGCCCAGGACTATGAACGATTATGACGCTATTTAGGTCGTTGTGGATCGACTGATGAAGATGGCGCATTTCATTCCTATCAAGATCACTTACTTCATGGAACGGTTAGCGGAACTCTATGTCAAGGAGATTGTACGATTGCATGGAATCCCTAAGTCTATCATCTTAGATTATGATGGCAGGTTCACATCCAAGTTTTGGAAAAGTGTACAAGTTGCAATGGGGACCAAGTTGCACTTCAGTACAGCTTTTCATCCTCAGACAGACGGCTAAACAAAGAGGACGAACTTAATCTTAGAGGATATGCTACGAGCCTATACTCTTGACTTCAAGACCAGCTGGTGTAAAGTGTTGCCATTAGCGAAGTTCGCTTACAACAACAGCTACCAGGCGACAATTGGAATGGCACCTTATGAGGCCTTATATGGGCGAAAATGCAGGTCGCCTATATGTTGGCATGAAACTGGTGAAAAGATGTTGATGGAAAGCACTGATGTTGAAAAGACTAATTTTGTCAACGAAACCTCCAAAATGATTAAGTTGATATGGAGAAGAATAGAGACCGCGCAAAGCTGTCAGAAGAGTTATGTTGATAGAAGAAGAAGACCCTTAGAATTCGCTGTAGGCGAATCTGTGTTCTTGAAAGTTGCACCGATGAAAGGAGTTATGAGGTTTGGTAAGAAGGGCAAGTTGAGCCCAAGATTCATCGGTCCTTATAAAATTATGAAGCAAATAGGCAAGGTGGCTTATCAGCTGAGATTGCCTTCAGAAATGTTAGCTATGCACTATGTATTTCATGTTTCAATGCTGTCCTAGATCCTACGCACACGATTGAGCCACAAGTGATCGAGATACGAGAAGACTTGAGCTATGAGGAAAAGCCAGTAGAGAAGAAGCCACATGGTGCTATTATGAGAAGAAAACTTGATCAAAAAACCAAGACCTTGAGAAATAAAGAAATTGCATTGGTCAAGGTGCTATGGCGAAATCACCAAGTGGAAGAAGCCACATGGGAACGTGAAGATGATATGAGAACAAAGTATCCACAATTGTTCTGAGTATTGCGGACAAAACTCTTATAAGGTGGGGAGAATTGTAACACCCGCCAATTTTTATGTAACAGATTATGTCATTTTAGTAACGACGTTAAGTAATCATTTTATGATATATGGTGCTAACCATTTTACTTAAGTGTTATGACAGGTGACGGTCACATGAAATTGATATGCTCAAGTGTTCATGTTATTTACGATGTATATATTTAATGATGATTTTTGACTGATTAGCATATTTTTGAAGTAATTTTCCTCATTTTAGGAAATTAAACATTTGACTTTTGATTAATTGAAATTAATTGATAAGTTTCCTCATTTGAAAAGGCAAAATATGGTAACTTGAACCATTCTTAGAAGCTTTGACTTTTTCCTCTATCCTCTCCATTTTCCCCATGAATTTTGCCTTAATTTTAATCAAAAAATTCTGATTAGTATTAAGAAGATGAGTTTTTCTTATTTTGAATTTCATTTTCACGATTAAAAAAAAAACTCATTCTCTCTCTCTCAATATTTCTCTAAGACATCTTTGCTTTCTTTTCTTTTCTTTTCTTTTCTCTTTTCATGTCTTCCTCCACCCTTTCTCCTGCCTTAAATTTCGTTGCAAATAATTGAATAAAACATTGTTCTCTTGGGTGAATTCGAAGGAGCTTTGAGAAGAAATATTATTAAGGTAAGAATTCATTTTTCAGTATTTCTTCTCTTGAATTCAGATGCCATATCTTTCTCTTAAAATTTTTTTTTGCTCTGAATTTTTAATATGTTATTCATGTATGTTATGTACTAACCCTCAAAATTTCACCTCAATTGGATTTTTCTATGTTGAGATATGAATTTTTTTCCCTCTGCTCCTCACTGCTGATTTATGCTATATAGTAACGTTGTATTGTCTTTATGTTCCGACCCTTATATCTTTGCCTACAAATTTTTATTTGCTCTGAAATTTTAATGATTTTTATGAATATGCTATGTGATGTTGCTCCAAATTTCGTGCCATTTGGTGTTATGTAGGCTGAGATATTAAATGTTTATGCTCTGCACCTCATAATGAATTATTGCTGATTGGTTGTGTTGCACAAATGTAAGGATGTTGTTCTTATTGTAAATGAAGGTTATTTTTCACGAAATTTGGTGAATATATTCATGTATATGTTAAATTATGGACTGGAAAATTTGGTGATAATTTGATTAATTTTTTATGTGTAGTAAAATTTTCATTAAGACTAGTTTTTTAGAACTGTTTTATCAATGAATTGAGGGATTGTTGTTGGATAAAGTTTTTTAATGACTTACTAATTTTATTTGATAATGAGAATTATTGTGCTACTGTAAACTTATGTCAATATGATGTCATATGAATTTTGAGGTCTAAATATATTTATTTTAATTGTTTGGCACTAATTATTACATGTAACTCACTGTCCAAATTGTTTATGGCTATTTTTGTCTATGCCTTCTAATGCACGGTTTGAGCTGCAAGGAATTGATTTATGGGTGATTTTTGGATATGTTATAGTTCTATGTGTCTATTATATGTGTTAATTTTTGTAGATTTTTCTATGGCATGAAAATGTGATAAATGGACCTGAGTTTACAATTGTTCACTGCCTAACTGTTGCTGGCAGATTTTATGTTGAATGTTACATGACTTGTTTTAGATGCCAAATGGAATTTTTGAGACTAAAGAAAAATCATGGTAATGTGTATATATGTTAACTTTGTTCTTGCAAAATTTGGTGCTCTAATTATGTGTGTATGTTAAGTTATTAAATTTTGAATTCTTGTAAGTCAGAAATGTAATTGTGTTCATAGTTTTATTTAAATGTTTTAAAGTTAATGAAATATGTTATAAATGTATGTTTTAAGAAATAAATTGTATGTGATGTTATATGAAATGGATGTTAAGTTGTGGGATTAATTCATTGAAAATAAAGCAATGTTGGTAGAGGAAAAGGGAAAGCTCTAGTTTAGGTTCATATGATGACATCAGGGAGTTCGAATGCCCAGACCAGTAACACGGTCATCAATGGTATGATTCTTGTTTCTCAATCCTTAGCACATGTATTGTTTGATACTGGTGCCACACATTCACTCATTTCAAGCTCTTTTGTACATGCCTTGGAATTAGAGATCCTTAGTTATAGCTTCACCCTTAGGGCGGGTGTGTGTAAATTGTATATCTAAAGCTTGTAAAATAAAGATTGAGGATGAGAATTTGAAGAGTGATTTGATTGTAATCTCCATGAGTTTGTATGATGTAATCCTAGGAATGAACTGGCTGTCCAGATATAATGCAGTTATAGATTGTTAGCTTAGGAAGGTGACCCTAGTGTCTAATAGGGGGACGACGATCATTTACCAAGGTGGTAATGATCAAATAGTGAGTGAGCGTCTCATGAAGACATGTCTTGGAGGGCGGAAGAACCTAGCTTGTTATGCCTTCCTCATGAACTTAGAAAGAGAGCCTAGTGCCTCAAGAAGAAACGCAACAATCCCAATGGTAGATGAATTTGAAGATGCCTTCTCTGATGCGTTACCAAGATTACCACCGCATCGGGAGCTCAAATTTGGTATTGAGTTGCTTCCGGGTGTGGCACCAATTATTGTAGCACCTTATCGAATAGCACTGGTAGAGATGAAAGAATTAAGAAAGCAACTTCAAGAGCTCGTTGATAAGGGATACATCTTGAATAGTACATCATTGTGGGGAGCACTGGTTTTGTTCACTAAAAGCATGATGAAACCCTCAGGTTGTGTATCGATTATCAGCAACTGAATCGAGTCATTGTGAAGAACAAGTATTTACTACCCAAGATCGATGAGTTATTTGATCAATTGGGAGGCTCACGGTACTTCTCGAAGGTAGATTTGTGGTCAGGATACCACTAGCTTCGGATTAAAGAAGACATCCCTAAAACAGCTTTCAGGACCCGATATGGACATTTTGAGTTTCTAGTAATACCGTTTGGATTGATGAATGCTCTGGCAACTTTCATGGATTTAATGAACAAAATATTCAGGCCTTATTTGGATCAGTTTATGATCGTGTTCATTGATGATATCTTGGTCTACTCTAAGACTTGGGAAGAACATGAGCAACACCTCAGGATCGTACTCTAGACTCTACGAGAGCATCAGTTGCACGCTAAGAAGGAAAAGTGCAAGTTTTGGCTGACAGAAGTTAAGTTTCTAGGACACGTTATCTCCGAGCAAGGTTTCTTAGTAGATCCATCTAAGGTAAAAGCCATAGTGGAGTGGCAACGATTAAGGAATATGGCAGAAATTCGTAGCTTCTTGGGACTCATAGGGTATTATAGGAAATTTGTGAAGGATTTCTTAAAAATAGCAGTGTCGTTGATAAGACTGATTAGGAAGAATGTCAGGTTTAAGTGGGATGAAGAATGAAAGTTTGCCTTCCAAGAGTTAAAGAATTGGTTGACTACAACTCCAGTGTTGATTATTCTGACTAGTGAAGAGCCGTATGAAGTCTACATAGATGTGTTAGGACGCGGACTTGGGTATGTGTTGATGTAACGTGGATGCGTGGTGGCATATGGATTGAGAAAGCTATGACCTCACGAGCAGAACTATCCTACTCATGACTTCGAGCTCGCAACGGTGATTCACACACTGAAGGTCTAAAAATGCTATTTGTATGGGGCGACATTTCAGATATTTTTTGACCACAAGAGTTTAAAGTATCTGTTCACCTAGATGGATATGAATTTGAGGCAGTGAAGGTGGATGCAGTACATATAAGACTATGATTTTATGCTACAGTACCATCCCGAGAAAGCTAACGTGGTCACTAATGCACTCAGCCAGAAGTCTTCAAGGATTCTCGCTTGTTTATCTTTCAAGGATTGGAAAAGGGATGCAATAGTGAACGAGTACAGGCTATAGTACTATGAAGACTACGATCGAGTTTTGGTGTACCATATGGAGACAGCCCCAACTCTTGTTCAGATGGTGAAGTAGAACCATTGGCGAGATTAGCATCTGTAGGGAATCTAGGCGTGAATTTAGAACAGAGAGCAATTTGAAGAATTTAGAATACGTACCAATGGATTGCTATATTTCAAGGAGCGCCTAGCAGTTCTAACAATTGTAGAAGTAATAAAGGTTGTGATGGATGAAGCCCATAAGTCTTAGTTCGCCATTCATCTAGGGAGCATGAAGATGTATCGTGATTTGAAAAGACAATACTGGTGGAGAGGCATGAAGAAGGATGTCCAGGAATACGTGGTCAAATGTGCGACTTATCTTTAGGTAAAAGCTGAGCATCAAAAGCTAGCTAGTCAGCTTCAGCTACTTCCTATTCCAGGATGGAAAAGGGAGCACATCACGATGGATTTTCTCACTAGTTTGCCGAGGACAGAGCAAAGGCACGATGTAATTTAGGTTGTGGTCAACAGGTTGACGAAATCGGCTTATTTCATTCCCTTCAAGTTGACTTGTTCGAGAAGAGTTGTTGGAGAATTATATCTACAGAATATAGTAAGATTGCACAGAGTTCCTTTGTCCTTCACATCCGATAGAGACACCAGATTCAATGCCAAGTATTGGAGGATCTTTCAGGAGGCCTTGGGTACAGATCTAAACTTCAGCATGGCATTCCATCCTCAGACCGATGGGCAATCTAAGCAAGTTATTCAGATTCTCGAAGACATGTTGTGTGCCCGTGCGTTAGACTTCGATGGGAACTGGAAGAGGCACTTGCATCTAGTAGAGTTCGTACACAACAACAGTAACCAAACGAGCATTGGCATGGCACCATTTGAAGCACTGTATGAACGACTGTGTCAATCACCAGTATGTTAGGTAGAACTAGAAGACAGAATCATTCTCGGGCCAGATGAGATTCACGATAGCAATGAGAAGATCATCGTGATGTGGGATTAATTAGAGGCAGCCTAGAGTAGGCAGAAGAGCTATGCAGATAGAAGACGCCGACCGTTGGAATTTATGGTAGGAGACTTTGTACTCTTAAAGGTATCACCTCATAAAGGCATCACGCGATTTGGAGTAAGTGGCAAGCTTGCACTGAGATATGTTGGACTGTTCGAGATCACTCAATGCATGGGTGTGGTTGCCTATCGCCTAGATCTTCTTCCCAAGCTATCTCATGTTCACAACGTATTCCACGTGTCGATGCTTCAGAAGGGTCTACCAGAGCAGAATAATATAGTCTTATTTCACGATGTGCAGTTTCAGGAAGACGAGACATTTGAGGAAGTGTCAATTTAGATCATTGATCAGAAAGTAATCAGCTTGTGTCGTCATGATATATCGCTAGTAAAGGTTGTGTGGCAGTGTCACGGGGTTGATGAAGCCACTTGAGAAGTAGAATCAAGTATGCGGGAGTTGTATCCATATTTTTTTTTGTTTTTGAATCAATTTGTAAATTTCGATGGCGAAATTTCTTTTAGGGGTGGAGAGTTGTAACTCTCTGAAATTAATTAAGAGATATTAGTATGTAAAATGGTAGATTAGTGTGCCATAATGAATGCTTCAAACTTAATATGGTTATTTTGTGAAATTTCTAAATTAATGTTATTTTTGATTAATTTGATGATTTTTAATTCCTCTTAATTATTTTTATTTCTTATTTTAAATTTTGAAACAAAACAATTTGTCAAATATGAACCACGTCCTTTTTCAAAACCATGGGTGGTACACGGTTTTCTCTCTCGGTTTTGCTCAGCTCTCCTCTCTATTTATTTCTCTCTTCTCTTCCTTTCCCTCACTCTCTCACGCTCACTCTCTCTCTCTCATTCTCTTGTCTCTCTCTTTCCCTCTCACTGTCTCTCCCTTCCTCTCCCTCTTTCTCTCAATTTTTGCTTCAAAAATCACGCCCAAGCTTCAGTATTCAGCGGATTGGAAGCCTGGGAAGGCATTTGGCTGATCAAAAACACAATTTAAAGCTTTGGTTCGAGGTTATTTTTCAAGTTTTAAAACTTTTCCAAATTTTTCAATTTTCTTTCTATTTTGAAATCTAAGCTCATTTAAGCTTAGAAAACCTTTAATCCAAGTTAGAGAAAGTTAAAACAATTAGAATCTAAGCTTTGTTTGATCAAAAATGGACTTGAATCAAGATTTTCTATTTTTCTTCATTTTTCTCCATTTTTGGAATTTTTCAAATTATTGTGCAAATCTTGTTTAATTTAGTTCAAAAGAGCTTTATAATGTTTTTTTTTTTTTTTTTATCATCTATAGATGTTTTCCATGCCTCAGAACTTAGAAAAGCAAGTTGAAATGAGAATTTGGGCTCGGGAGGCCGAGAACCCGTGCTTGGAAAATTCTAAAATTTTTTAGTTCGGCAGGCCGAACTTCATGAGATTCGTAGGCTAGATTCATATGACCGGTAGGCCGAATCTAGAAAAGTTTGGCCGACCAGACCTAGTTTTCTGGTAGGCCGAACTATACAGTTCGGCCGGCCGAACCAAGGAGACCAGCAAGCCGACCAGGCATAGTGAAATTTTGTTATTTTTCACCCGTTTTTACTATTTTGAACCCCAATTGAGATTTCAACTTTGTAAAAAGATATTGTAAATACAAATGGCACACTAGGACATCATGAAATATTTTAGCAAGGTGGGATATCTTAAGCTATATACTAATGGACTTAGTTATTATACATTTAAGATTGTTCGTGGATCTGCAGAGCTAACGTATAGCAGACCAGGATTACGGTGTGGGACACTGGCATGAATACTGAGGTAGGACTTCTATCCCTTTCTTGGTAGCCAAGTTTTTAAAAAGTTTTGGCCTCAAATATACTTTTATTAAAATGTTTTCAATGATTGATTAAAAGGGGATTTTATTGACTGTTTTCATAAATAGTAGATTGAGGTGATTTCATAATAAACCCTATAATGAATGTAAATGGTCATGCTTGGTAAAATGAGAATTTTAATAATTATAGAAATATATATCTATATATGGGCATGATGTCGTATCATATATCAGGTCGTGTAGTGTTCGACCTTGGGGGCAGGCCCCGAAACCTAGCTGGGCCACTACGGTGGTGATATATATATGGTTTGCCTAGAAAAAGAAAATGATATTCTTTCTGGTCGACCAATAAACGGTTTTGGTAAGATTAATTTTATTGAATTCTAATTATTCATTTCTTTAAATCTATTTTCTAAATAATTTCTTGAATAATAAAATTTTCCTTCAAAAAAATTAAATTTTTCTAAAATATATAGTCCTATTGAGCCTTTCGCTCACATTTTATTTGTTTTAAAATCCTTTCCTCCTTTAGGTGGATTTCAGCTTAAGAATGGAGAAAAGCCCACAGACAAGATTTACGAGCAGTTGAAGAACCAAGTAGGTTATTTGAATAACAAAATCAAGGCATGTATTATTTTAACTTTCTTTCTTTACTTTGGACAGTGGTTGTAACTTAGAATTGTCGATACTATATGTATGCACAAGATGTGGGTCAATAGGACCTATTCTCGTTTCTTTTTATTTCTTTATTATTTTCTTATTGTTTACTTTGTTATTCTTATTTGTTTAATTAATATAAATGCTTGCTTTAAAAAGGTTTGAAATTATCACATTTTTTATAATTAATTTAAATTTTTAATCCCATATGTTAACTAAATTTTTACTTAATTAACTTAATTAAGCCGTCACGTCACCTCTCGATCTCCAAGGCATGACAGAATGGTATCAGAGCATAAGGTTTTGAACCTTGGGAATTGTGCACACATAGGTAAGACAATAAAATACCACTGATAGTCTAAATTTTGTTTTTAAAAGTGAGAGAATGGCACCTAGACATCATTCGACATCAGACGCTGAGTTTGGAAATGACGAGGGCATAATAAGGGTCATGTTTGCTACATTTCGATAGATGGCGTCAAGAGCAAGACCGAAGGATTCCAAGGCTAGTCGCTGGCATACATACTTTAAGGAATTTCGACGTGCATCTGTTTCAACCTTCGACGAAAATAGGGACCTATAAGTGGTAGAGTATTAGTTAGACTCGATCATGAAACACTTGGATACTCTTGGGGTACCAGCGGAATATTGTGTAAAATTTACAGCATATAAGTTCGAAGACGGTGCCAATATCTGGTGGAAGCAACCTAAACACCTGGAGAATAATGATAACATCAATTGGGACAGGTTCAAGGAGTTGTTCTACAACCAATACTTTTTGCAATGATATAGAGACCGGAAG
>CAMOHE010048343.1:0-36550 GCA_946598075.1 Artocarpus hirsutus
AAAAATTCATAGAAAATAAAATACAACTCCAATTTAGACTCATGATAGCTCGTTGGAAAGCTTAAGATGTCTACTTTTAAAATATGTAAACCAATTTACAAAATTCATTTTCATCTAATCCCAAAATTTCAAGAAAGGCTACTGCCCATAGAGATAATACAAGGTTTATGGAATATTAAGTTTTTCTTTAACTCAAAGCACATTATCCTTGTTCAAAGTCTCAAAATCATTCTAAAATATACAGCATGCATTATATAACCATAATAAACATATTCACATAAGTTCAAAATCATCATCAAACCAAAATAAAGGTTGGTCGTCGGTTTCAACTTAGGACTCAAGATTTTGTTTATAAATGCTCAAATATGCATGCTAACATAATTAGAAATTTGTATGAACTTTGAACACGAAAATAATACATTAAAGATGGAGAAACACATACTAAAAACCAAGTTTGAATTAAAGAAAACCTACCTCAAAAATTCTTTGAAAAACACCAAAGTTTGGGTAAAAATAAAGCTTGAATTGACTTCAAAACGACTTCAAACATAGCTCAAAATTATAGTTACTTAGCTGCAAAGAGAGATATATGCTTTGTGTCTTAAGTTAGAAATTGAAGTGAGAAAGGAAAAGAATGAGAAACTAGAGAAGAAGGTGGTGATGATTGAATAAAAAGGCATCAAAATAATTAAGGAGCGGGAGATAATTGTAAGTTTATGAGAAAAATTGTAGGAAGAAACAAATGAGTATTAAAAGAAAACATTATCATGTCTCTCATGGAGACTTTTAACAAATAATGCCAACATAATTGAGAGGGCAAATAGGACAAGTTGTGGAAGAAGATGAAGGAAACATTAAAAAGGTGGTTGAGAAAATATATCAATGTCTCCTAATAGTTGAAGTGAATTAATTATATGTCTCCCTCGGAGACCTTTAGCCAAATGACAAGAAGTCTACTTAATTGAGCATTAATGTGGTGGGACAAGGTTTGTAGAAGTGGGTGAATTGTAAATTTTGAATGTTTCTTACAAAGACTTGGTAAAAATACTAAAGTGACATTTTATTTATATGATTTTACTAAAAAATCATACCCATTAAAATAATGGGTGTTTCATACAGACTATCCTAAATAAATAGGGTTGCCCTTTTCTTATGCTATAATAATAATAATAATAATAATAATAGGATTACCTTACAAGTAGTACTTGTTTTTGGACATTAGATCCGGTTAACAGAATGTTCTACAGAACTGAGGATTCGTGAGTGTTGGGGTTTTTTGGTTAAAATTATCGTAATAATAATAAAATAGTAGAAAAAAAAGTGGTCATATAAGGAAAAAGTAAAAGATGTAAACTTTGGGCAGTAAGGCAGCCTAGCTTCGATTTCCAGGCCTAGAAGTAGGTGGATAGTTCAAAGTCAGAATTGGCTTGTTAGTTCTTGAGAAAATTACATCCTTTGCCAGACTTTTTGAAGTTATTTTTATTTTTGACAAACTAAAAAAAAGTTATGTTACATTGTTATTTGTATTAGGAGAATTTTTATAAATATTTTTTTAATATTCTTTTTATAAATATTAAATATATCTATTTATAGCATAACTTAATATGTAATATGAATAATAGTATGGTATGAATAAATACTTTTAAAAATATGACATAACATATAATTTTTACTTTATATTATATATTAAGAATAAACATATATAAAGCCATTTAAATGGCAAAGTTCAATGATAGAGACCAAATTTATGTTGTGATTGATGGTCACCCTCTAGGTGGCTCTGGAGACTGGTCTTTGCATTTTTTACATGCACTCCCGCAATTGGCCGCCATTGGTCGCCTATCAAGTAACTGTGACAACCATCGCGTTGACCAGGGATTAATAGTCACGTATTTATTTATGAGAAAAATAAACGTTGCAATGACAAAAAAAAACGTAAAAATAAATAATATAATTTATATATTTAAGTTAAGGATTTTCTTAAAAAATTTCATGTCTTGAGTTATGATAGAAGGATTTGTGGAATTAATATATATTGTAAAATTCTTTAGTAAATATTAAAGCTAAATTCTTGAATAATTCATTTGATAATTTTTAATGTAAATTAAGGCGTATAAAATTTTAATTTGTAAGTAACTTAAAAATTTAATTTTAAGAATTTCAAGTGCACTACGATGATAGCAATGTATCTAGAAACACTATCATGCAAAAAAAAAAAAAAGTTCTTAATTACCTGCTAGTTGGAAATCTATATTACACATGGATAGAATGATGTAAAATTAGACTGTAGGGAGACACAAGGTCTTTCAAGTCAAAAGAGGTAACTTTAATCAAATAAATGAAGGTTGAAATTTTTCTCCTCCAAAAGACGTCACCCATTTGAAGAAGTCTGATATTGATATCTCTAATATCCCCAGGTAAAGACTTAACAAATGTAGAATCATTATATATTGTTTATTTGACACCAAATTCTGTGGAGGTGAGACTAGTTTAATGAGAAAACAACAAAATATGTTTTCTTTTACCCCCACTAAGATATGACACCATTATTAGGAGGATTTAATGCCCCACAAAGTCAACTAAAAATTTTACAAGAGTTAAATAATAATAATAATAATAATTAATGTCTTCACTTTCGTCACTTAGATATGGCGCCGTAAATCGGAGGGAGACAAGATTCAATAATTGCTCCACTAAGTCTGAAAGGCTTAAATAAATTAATATAAAAAAATCATTAGCACCTGAGTCAATAAATAGGCCATAACCCATAATGTTCCACTTTTACCTCATCATCTCACTCCTTTCCTTTAGTAAACCGTAGCATTTCTCCCATTCTTTTTCAATTTATTTTCATTTCCTACTTTACTAATCCACCCGTAGCACGAAACCATTCAAGCTGTTGTTGATTCAAGTTAATTACAAAGATCAATGTGATCAAGAGAAGTTAAGGCTATTTAAGGTTAAAAAAATCCAAATTATATTAGTGGGTTGCTATGAAATTTTAGATTCTTGCTTATTTTAACCATAGAGCTTTGATCTAGCGACTAAGGAGCCTTTGTTAGGTCATTCAGTATCTAAGGAGAAGATTAGGGGGAATGTTCAAGAGTTTTCTACAGGGATATAATTTTAAATTTTTTACCCCTTTTTCAAGTGTAATTTCGTTTATGGTCTTTGATGTGTATGGTATGTAAATAATGGAAAGTTATGTTTTTGTTGTGGTAATGTAAGTTAAAATATGAGCTGGTTATGGTTGTGTAGATTAAAGCATATTTAGTTTAAGTTTTAAGGTAGTTATTAGAAACAATTTTTCTCTACATTATATATGCTCAAATATGGACTCTTTACAAGTCAATTTTGAGATTTTTTCAAACATAAAAATTTTAAATCTCGACGTAATGAAGAAGTTTCGTGAAGAAAAATTTTTGAAATTCTACGTCAAAGATATTGTTATGGGCAGATTTAGAAACTTCCACTTATTGTTTAGAAAAGCATGCAGTTTTCATTTTTGATGTAACATTGTCATATATTTTATATCGTTTTGGCAGCATGGCCAAGCGGTAAGGTAGAGGACTGCAAATCCTTTTTCTCCAGTTCAAATCCAGGTGTCTCCTAATTAACAAAAGAATCGAAATACTTTATTTTGTTTTGCTGATATAACTTAGCAAATTTTTTCCAGCAGAAGCAAGTAGAAGAAAAGGACTTTGGATACTTGCTTGATTCTAAGTATGGAGGGGGGTTCTACTTTATAAAATGAAAATGTTGTAAATACTTTCGCTAGGGTTTAGGAAAAGATTATAGTCGTCAAAAAGAACTAGTAATTTTTAATATGATAGCCCTTTCATTAGTAATGTAGGGTCTACTAACTGGATCTTGAATTAGATTGGATAGCTGGACGGAGAATCTAATGAAATTATTAGTTGCGGAAAGAGCAGAAGATACTTTGTATACTATACATACTCATGAAAGTCTCTGAGTACGCTGACATTCATTCAATATTAATTCGGTTGAATTGAATGGATAATTAGCTCTACTTTAACTTTAGTTATATATACTTTTAGTTTATATACTTTTACTTATTTATATATTAAAGTTTTAACTTAACTAAAGTACAAAAATAAATTTGAATTTTTCGATAATCTCTAGTCAAGAACGCAATAGAACGTCTTCCATTGGTTCATAGCGATAATCGAAGATGTTAAGATTGAGATCAAATAAAATAAAAGGGAAAAATAGAAAATAAATAAAATAGGAATATGCGATAGATAATGATAATGATCTAGCTTGACTCTATATTTTTATTCTTTTGACTTAATGAAATGAAAGGCGACAAAAGAAAGAATAGGTCTTATTATTTTGACATTTTATTAACATTCCTTTGATACTTTTGAGACTTCAAGGGCTGTCTCTGCGTATTTTGCTTGTACCTAATGTTTTCCGATTATATTAGAAATCTTCTAGTATAATCATTAGAGCTTGGTCTAATTGAATTTATTGGATTGTTTCATCAATATGGTGGTGGATCAAAACTCTCGTTTGACTCTGCACTGGCAACTAGAAAAATCCAAAATTTAATAAGGATAATTAATTAAGGATTTTTCTATTATCTATGTAGTTAATTCATAAGAAATCAAAAGTCTAGAGTTTAAAAGATCATGTCGCTGTAAGAACTATGAGAAAATTTTAAAAATGCAGTTCAAGGCTAGAAATTTTTTACAATGCCTATTAAATTCTTATTTTAAATCACGTCTTAATCATGATTTATGATTATGAATTTCTCAATTAACAAGTGATTCGAGAATCTTAATAACTATCACTTTAGAAATAAATAATATTATAAATGCATAATCTTACATACTTTATATATGAAACATATAACACAATGAATGTTATGATAGTACACTTGGATAATTAAAATAGTTATTCAATGTGCTAAATTAAATTTTTATGATTCAAAAACTCTATGCACGAGTCAAAATAATGACCTTTATAAGAATCTCAATTAGAATATTTAAATTAAGATTGATTATAAAAAAGAATCTCTGATGCATGACAACTATGCAGAATTCCTATATGATGGCAGTTTAGCAATAGAATATAAGATCAATTTTGATTTTAATGAGATCATAGCGAATGTTAAGAATTTCAATAAAACCATAAGAATTTTTGCAAGTTCAAGAATTCCAATATTCTATATGTGCACGGTTAGCTATTATACACATTAGTAAGTACGTAAAGTTTATTATTATTGTTGTTGTTGTTGCTGCTGCTACTGTTGTTGTTGTTGATGTTGTTGTTGTTGTAACAATAGTCATAATAATAGTAATAAAAAAAGAGTGTTAATGGAGTTCACAAACATTAACTAGCCTTTAAGGCAATGCAATATTACGAATAGATTACTTTCAAATCCATAATGTGATTAAGAAAAATTTAAAAGTTTCTATAGCTTAAATATGGACCCATAAATAGCTTTTTTATTATAAGCAGCTCAGGTTCTTACCCATAAAGTACAAAATTATGCTAAGTTCAAAATATGATGTAAATTGACTTCCAAATAGTCAATTTAAATTACAAAAATGTTTAATAAATTATTACAACTACTTTCAAAAAATAAATAGAAGTTTATGATATGTTTTGATGGTACAAAAAAAGTCTCTATTAAGATGAAAATGACACACTTATTTTAGAAAAAATTATAATAAAAATATATGTTTTATTTGTTAGTTAGTATTTTGAAGTTTTAATTTACAAAAAAAAAAATTATTTTGATCAAAGTTCTAAATACAAAATATTATTTTAAAAAAAGTAAATATGCTAAATATAGTTAATCATCAATTTTAAGAATAAGGTGTCACAGTTTATCATTTCAGAATAAAATCATGAAATCTACAAAGTATAGATAAATTTATAAAAATAGTTTATGGCAGTATAGATATTTTGATAAGACATTAATACAGTAAGAAAAGAGAAATTTATTTACGTAATTTTAGAAAGATAAAGAATGTTACAATTTTGAAAATACGACAAAGTTTACGAAAATTTTCAAGTATATGGATCAAAAACTTAATCGAACCACCCATGATACAATATACACTACGAGGACTCAATGTCTATAAATACAAGAACTAAAAAATGGAAAAAGAAAAATTTAAACCAATCATAAGAAAAAAAATCAGATGCTTTCTCTTTCTACTTTCTCTCTCTACCCTCTCTACTCAAACTTAAATCAAGACTCAAGCTTACATTTTTGACACTTCCTATGCCATCAGATTAAATCATGATAAGCTAAGTCCAACGACATGTTGTGCTGGCCGTAATTTGCCAGAGTAGTCCGCAATCGTCGATCGAAATGGCAGAAACCCACTTTCTTTCTAGCATAATTACTCTACCGTCTGACCACCAATCAAGGTGATTCCAGTTTCTACAGCTTTAGATCAAAGAGAGGAAGAAATCCCCTTTATTTTCCCAGCTTAATTCTTGTTGTAGAAGCTTTGCCAGAGCTACTAGTTTCTGCCATTGAACCGCTATTCGATTCCACCGTTTACAATAGCAGTGATGTGCACCTCCCATGCCAAACTATTTAAAAGGCATGGGGAACCACCAAATTAATTGCACGACCTAGCAACTGTTCACCAGAGTTCGAAGTCCATTGTTGTCAACTACCGCAAGAGCCTACATTTTTATGGTTTCTAGCCACGTTGGCCCAAATTTGTCAGAAGGAAATATTCAGAGCTTCACGATGAAGCTCTTCAACATTTGAATTCCATGAAACGTGCCCCGAAAGACAAAGAACAATGTCGCCATTGTGCACCACCTAGAGGGTATGTAGGGCCATCATTCTAAGCAGCAGTGACTCAAATCACCACCACCAACATGCTCAGAATGTAGAACAAAAAGCCCAACCTAATTGGGGCCTACCACAGCTGAAAGACTCAGATCGGAGCTGTGGTTATGCACAAAAATGGCAAGTTTGATCTACATAGTTATAGGTGGATTTGTATAAAATTGATGTGACCAATCAATTCAAGAGACAAAATAGAGTAGGAACCAAAGGTTCAGTCTTAACCAACCACCAAAGTCACCATATGCGCTCCACACATCGTCGCGGGTGGTCGGGCTCTAGAGAGCCTTGGATTTCATGCTTTTGAACCTTAGCGAGCGATCCGAGACCACCTCCTAACTCATTTTCACGTTCCAAACATGATGGTGCCCTCTTTTTGAGTTAATACTACTCCATTGAAAATCGTCTAGTACCGATTATACATGGATTGAGGCGACACAGACTATAGTAACAAAGTCCAAAAGGACATTTCTAGCAATGTGATATCTCCAAGAAGCAATCTTAGTCACCCATGATCACTCTAGGACCACTGTATGGATGCTTCCTAGACTATAGAATCAACGAGATACAATTGGAGCCATTTAGTTCGAAGTCCAAATAAGTAGGAATCTTGCCTATAGTATGAACAGTTTTTAAATAAATTGTTTTACGTATTTTCATAAAAAAAAATTATGAATTGCTTGATCAATGATTTGTCATGCCATGTTATGTTTATGATGTGATGTTATGTTATGATATGATTATGATTTATTATAATTAATTCATGCTATGTCATGTATGTTGTGATTATGTCATGATCAATATGTGATGCGTGCAATAATAAATTATATTGTTTAGTCATTTTAAGTTAAATCATGATTATGATTTATGAATTATGATTTATCAAATGGTGATGCTATGTAGTAACATGTCATACTGCATATACACAACTAGATAAGTGAAATTAACAAGACAAGTTAAGAATATCGTACTAACCCCTCGACCTACAAGAAGGCTTCAATACAATTCAATATTGGTTATGATCTCGGCGTCATTAGGGAACTCACGAACCCTGACTTCCTGAAGATCGCACACAATTGGTACAATTACCTGTGTGACGACCCGCCTTTTCGGCCATCACTTAACTTTCATAAACCTCGTTACTTGTACAGTAATCTTACTTACTTAGTAAGAAAATACTGAATTACAAAAAATTTTTCTTTAAACATTTAAAACTGTTGTGACCTTTGTCGCTATTTCTGTTGAGACTTCGCTCAACCTTTGTCTTTAAAATCATTTTAAACTGTTTCTTAAAACTTAATAAGAAGCATTTACTAAACATAGCTTAAAACATCACCTTATAACTGTATAGTACATTTAGTACAATGTATCTAAAAACCTTTGAAAACATTTCTTAAAACTCTGGTTTTCTTGAAAACCTTGAAAACACTACATTAAATAGTGTAAAACTTTTTCTTTGCATAGCGGAAGCAAACTGTAGTGGTATACATTCTCACATCTCGCATCTGCCCTTCCGTAGCACCCAGCTCCGCTAACGGGTCCTACTAGTCACCCATATGGCTACCTACAGCATGAACAACTTTTTATAAGCTTACGCTCAGTAAGTTCAAACATAAACTCACAAAGCGTTTAAAACAATACTTTAAATCTTTCCTCATAAAACTTTCCTCTTGAAACATTCTTCATAAACGTTTTTCATAAACACTTTTCATAAAACATTTCTAAAACGTTTCTCATAAATGTTTTCATAACCTATTTCTAAAACGTTTCTCATAAACATTTCCATAAAACATTTAACATACAACAATTTTCGGAATGCTTTTCTTAAAGCATCAGTTATAAACCTTTTCTTGAAAACATGAAAATGTTTTCCATAAACATTCATCATAAAACATTCCTCAAAATGTTTTTCATAAACATAAATACATTTTTCATAAACGTTTAACGTAAAGCGTTTCTCAAAACGTCTTTCATAACATGACATACAAATACTTCATAAAAAGGAACTCAAGCAGAATCAAAATGTATGATTCCATTTATGCTCAATTATGTACTTTCAATTATGAGCATTTTATGAACACTCTTATCTTACTTTAACTTACTACCTTTGTTCCTTAACTTTCTTTATCTTTCATTCACTTTCCATTCCTGTCCTTATCTTTCCTTATCTTTCATTCATTTTCCTTATCTTACTTTAGTGTTCATACCATCTTATTAATCATGAGATCATTAACATGATGCTTCCCTTGCGGAAGACTTGAGACAATCGATCACGTGGTCAAGTA
Organism: Artocarpus hirsutus; assembly: GCA_946598075.1. Lineage (NCBI taxonomy): Eukaryota > Viridiplantae > Streptophyta > Magnoliopsida > Rosales > Moraceae > Artocarpus > Artocarpus hirsutus. The sequence continues at coordinate 9,124 of CAMOHE010048343.1, forward strand.
CCTCACATCTTAGAGGTTAACTTTAACTTTACGTTCAATACCTCATAACACAGAGGCTGGTACGACACTTTCTTTTTTATCCTTACTTTACATTCTTCTAATCTTTTGTGAGCATGACAGATGCAGTCACATCATATGCAAACACACTTGTAATTTATAGCTTGTACCATGAAATCTATTGCATAATAAATGCAACATAATACATAACAAATGCATCATGTAATGCAATCACCTTTTGTAAATCATAACATAAACTCTAACACTCATTGCATAACATATGCAACATATAATGCAATCACATTTTGCGAATCATAACTTTTATTTGGAAACTTAACTTAATGCATGACAAATGCATCATCAAGCTTATAACTTGAACTATGAAACATTATGCATTGTTAAAATGTAAAACATGCTTTAAATACTTTAAAAAGCATAACTTGGACTTTTTAAACATTGTGCATACCAATATGCAAGTAGACTTTAAACATAGTACTTGTAAATTCATTGCAAATCTTACATTGAACCTTTAAAACTTTTGCATAATACTTGCAAGCTCATTTATCAACATATAACAAAAAGATTTAAAAATCATTTACTTCATGCTGTAGGTGAGGTCTGAAACTTACCCGTACTATGCTCTAGCATTCACTATTCCTTTCCTATCTTGTTTCTTTCTCATTCCTTTCTCCTTTCGTTAGTTAGCTTCTGTGTCCTGATCATGTGACAGCCGACTCATTAATTAACTTCCTTTTTATCAATCCACTCGATTGATAATAAAACGTAAGCATTAAACATGCATTCCCTTTATATAACTTCCTGTCTCACTGGCGGTTACATTACTCAACATATTACGAAACATTTTTCGTCTAATAATGTTATGCTAAATCGGAGTATCCGGCTCCGTTCTAGCCATTTTTTGTAAAAATGATGATTTTACCCTTGATGGGTTTTTCGTCCATTTCGTGACTTAACAAAACTCATTACATAACTTAACATTCCCTTACATACATAATACGAAAAAATCACCACTAAGAAACGTTTTTCGACATCGGTCGTTTCGGGTCCATTTTGGTCTTTTTTATAAAATGACCATTTTGCCCTTAGTCTCCTTTTCCTTCATTCTTTCCTTAACTGAACTTTAAATCCTTGCAACTTAGCATCTCTCATAGTGCATTTTAATACAGTATATACTATAGGCGAGATTGCCACTTACTTGGACTTCGAGCTACGCGGGTCTGGTTGTACCTCGTTGTATCAACAGTATATGAAGCATCCTCTGCAGTGCTCCTCGAGCTACTATACATAGCTAGGAATGCTTCCTGGAGATCCTACATTCTTGAACATATCCTTCTAGACTCCGATACTACTGTTTGAATCACCTCGATCTACGTACAGTCGATACCAAACGATTTTCATCGAAGTGGAATTAGCTCAAACAGAGGTCACCGTTGCGTTTAGAGCATCAAAATGAGTCAGGAGGCGGTCTCGGATTGTCGATCGGAGGTCTAGATCATAAAATCCTAATTTGACCATTGACCGGCGTCAACTGGCCTCGTTGATGGCTGAGCTTAAGCCTACCCCCCCTAAATCGACCCTCCTGAGTCCATTGGTGGGGTCAATTTCATGCAATTTAGCCTCTAACCATGAAAATCGAGGCTGCCATCGATGATGGGAAAACACCACACCGATCTCGGTTTTCCGACGATGGTGCCGTGAAATTGACTTGGAAAAAAGCTTCCCCAAGTCCCTCTGAGCATTTCCCCCATGGTGGGGCTACTCAACACCACCTGGAACGGCGGTCCCGAGACTCCCATGGCGGTGCAAAGTGGCGGTGGCCGTTCGGACTCATCCGATGAACATTGCCAGCAATTAACCAAGGCAAAACATTCCACGTGAGGTTCTGTATGTTTTCCCCCCTTCAATTTGGCTCCACGGCGGTGGGAGGGTGGAGTTTGAACTCCTCATGGCGGCGCGACATCGGCCTTCATCGTTCTCCAACTGCCGGCGATTAGATGGTGCAATTGAGTAAGGGCTTCCACTCTTCAGCTCCCTCTGAGTCGTTTGGCACCGAGCCTCACCGCCGTCGGGAATGGCGGTTCCCACGGTGGTGCCACAACAGAGCTAGGGCGGCTCCGTCGAAGCCCTTCCAGCTGAAATTGAGCTAGGAACTTGGTACCATCTTGTTCCTCTCATCACCCTGAGTCCATAGAGACCAAAATCAGCTCGATTGGTGGTCGGATGAGGAGAAATTAGCTCGAGAAAATTTTGGTTCCACCGCTACTTTGGGTGGCTCGTGAGCCCTCCTCCAACGGCCTTTTTGGCTGCTTGGCACACCGTTGAGCTCAGCTCGTCGAGATCTTTCCAACGGTGTAGGAGGTGTCGAAAACAGAGCTCAAAATCTCAAATTCATTTTTGTGAGGAGAGAGAGAAAGTGTAGAGTTTATCCAAATTTTCCTTTTTTTTCTTTTTTTTTTCTCTCTTTGCTTTTATATAAAAAAGTGTAATCTACACTTTTTATACAGTTCAATTTTGTACTGTGTGACTTTACAGCAGTCAAATTCTTACACTGCATTACTTTTACAGTGTAATTTTCATACTGTATAATTCATCAGTGTATTTTTCTTACACTGTATTATTCTAATACCGTATAATTTTCATGTTATTATACAGTATTTTCCCTCAAATCACATTTTTTGCCTCAATTTAATCGTTAATTTAATGCATTTTTAGTGCATTAAAATTTCAGGTTGTTACAACCTAGGCCCATTTAGTAAGATAAGTTAAAGTTTAAATAATTAAGCATAAAACAAGTTAATAAGCAAGCAAAAAATGTTCATACATGTTTTTATTTAAATGATTTCATTATGTTTTATGAGTCCAATTTCCTACTTGATGAGCGAAAGCTCATTTAAGTATGCTCATGTTATAAGTAAGAAAACCTATCAACGACACTTGATAGGCAGCAGTGAGCAACAGACGAATGGTGGAGATGGGAATAGATACCACTAACGCAAATATAATATTTCTACATTTTCTTAGTTTACGAAATTATTCATGTTTTTATTTTACAAAATTATGTATGTATTAAATAAGAAAATGAAATTTTGTAATTATGTCTTATAAACTAAGGTTGTAATAATACAATCTTGGTCTAGAAAATTTTAAGGTTTAAAAACGTTACAATAGAAAATATGACAAATGCGCATAAGTTTTCAAGTAAGGAAATTATGAAATTATTTATAATTAAGAAATGTTCATGGGAGTTTTACGTTAAATTACAAAAGAATTTTAATAAATATGTTTTATGAATTTATTATTATGAAAGTTTAAAAGATTATGCTTTAAGAAACTAATATGTTAGACTCAAGTTAATAAATTATAAGAAATTATTACTATGTAAGTTTAAAAAGGAATAATTTTTAAGAAATCAATATTTTAATTTTATGATAACAATTATAAGAAAAGTATAATGATAATTCAAGGAAGGATTTAAAAAGCATTTAAAATAGGAATTTATAATGATATTTAATTTAGAATTGTTTTAGAAATATTTTCATTAAAATAAAAAATATTTCCAAAAAATTATCTTTATGTTTTAAAGCAAGGTTCTTCAAAATTATTATTATCATGTTTTAAAAAATTAATGGTATGATATATGTAAAGAATTAAGTCTTTAGAAATTATGATTATGTTAAAACGTAATAATTATTATTATGCTATTATTATATTTGAAGAAATCAATATTTCTTAAAATAAATATTTTAGGACTTCATTATCAAGATTTGGTTTTGGAAAAAAAATCTATTCTGTAATTTAAGTACTTTGCGTTAATGCATGTTTAAGAACAAGGTTACACAATTAAGTAATAGCGACATAGATAGTGTCATTATAGTTGGTATCAAAGTCGATATCCTGTCATCCTACTCTATTTCATCGGGCGCCTACTTTGCCACAGTCCAAGTAAGTTAAGTTAATTAAATGTTAAATTAAATTACATTAGATAATAGGTGCCAATATTCGCAATATGGCAATCAAGTTACCAATACACCCATACGGTTTTAAATGTCCTCTCAATGCCCGATGTAAAGCCTTGTCCCAAGATGCATCAAACTATGAACAGTTGTTTATGGTGCCGACTTCCAAAGTCAACCAGATAACACCTAGGATTGTGTGATCACTTGAACCGGCAAATCTAGATGGACGTCATTTGGAGTACAAGTCCTAGCAAGAATATATGGAGCTACAACAAAAGTTTCCAAAGAAAGTCATTGCCAAGACTTTCCACCTTTCTCCTCAAGACTTGCAATTTATTTTAATTTCATCCTTCACCCTATTTTACAATGAGGAAGCTACGAGCAATGTAGCTCCGTCCTAAAAAAGAAAACAAGGCTGTAGATCTTTTTTCAATTAATCACCAACTCATAAACAAAGCCGCCCCTCATGCAGCATATGAGCAGATCTTCACTAAAAGCTTATTCTATTAGTGGATGGATAACGCCCCTCACTCTATTATGAGAACAAAGAAAGCTTTAGTTGGGATACACGATGAATGATAGAACATAGCCTATTTCAAGGAATTGCCATAGCATATAATGATATCAAGACACCTTCTAGAAGGATAAATGAGCATCGTGCTAGAAAAGTCTTTCAACTTGGATCATTAGCAAGGACATCGATACATAGTTTGGAAATGATGTAGAAGATTAGGTAGGCATCGTACCACTATAGGGTTAGTGGAGTGACACGCGATATGACTGAGCAAGTATATGTATATTGTAAAAAGTAAGATTTATGTATGAACAGTAGAAGCTTCCGATAGGAAGAACTTTGTATTATGCGACCTACTGGAGGCAAGTAAGGTCTAGTTTTGATGTTCTAAATATGGTGGGGCCCTCCATTTGAGCTAATTCTACTTCGATGAAAATCGTCTGGTATTGACTGCATACGGATTGAGATGATATAGACAACAATAACAGAGTCTAAAAGGACATTTTTAACAATGTTTGGTCTACCAGGAAGCTATCTTAGTCTACCAAGGTTGCTCTAGGACCACTGTGTGGATGTTTCCTAAATTGTAGGATCAACAAGATACAACTAGAGCTACTCAGTTCAGAGTCCAGGTAAGTAAAAATCTTGCCTACAGTATGAACAGTTTTTAAGTAAATTGTTTTACGTGTTTTCATTAAAAAAAAAATGAATTGTATGATCAATGATTTGTCACATTATGTTATAGTATGATTTGTTGCTATGTTATGTTATAATATGATTATGATTTATTATAATTAATTCGTGCCATGTCATGTTATATTGTGATTATGTTATGATCAATATGTGATGTATGCAATAATAAATTATATTGTTTAGTCACTTTAAGTTAAAGCATGATTATGATTTATGAATTATGATTTATCAAATGGTGATGCTATGTAGCAACATGTACATACACACAATAAAATAAGTGAAATTAATAAGACAAGTTAAGGGTATCATACTAACTTTTAGACCTATAGGGAGGCTTCAATACAGTTTAGTATTTGTTATGATCTCGGCATTAATAGAGACCTCACGAACTTTGACTTCCTAAAGATCACACGTAATCGGTATGATCACCTAGGCCCATTTAGTAAGATAAGAAAAAGTTTAAATAATTAAGCATAAAATAAGTTGATAAGCAAGCATAAACATTCATACATGTTTTTATTTAAATGATTTTAATTATATTTTACGAGTCTAATTTCCTACTTGTTGAGTGAAAGTTCATTTAAGTATGCTCATGTTGTAGGTAAAAAAACCTATTAGTGACACTTGATAGGCAGTGGTGAGCGATGGACAAATGATGGAGATAGAAATGGATACCGCTCATGCAAATGTAATATTTCCTTATTTTTTTAGTTCTTGAAATTATGCACGTTCTTATTTTACAAAATTATGTATGTATTAAATAAGAAAAAGAAATTTCATAATTATGTCTTAAAAATTGGGGTTGTAAAAATACAACCTTGGTCTAGAGAATTTTAATGTTTAAAAATGTTGCAATAAGAAATGTGACAAATACGCATAAATTTTCAAGTAAGGAAATTATGAAATTATTTATAATTAAGAAATGTTCATAGGAGTTTTTCGTTAAATTAAAAAAAGATTGTAATGCATATGTTTTATGAATTTATTATTATGAAAGTTTAAAAGATTATGTTTTAAGAAGCTAATATGTTAGACTCAAGTGAATAAATTATAAGAAATTATTATTATTATGTTAAGTTTAAAAAGGAATGAGCTTTAAGAAATCAATATGTTAATTTTAAAATAATAAATTATAATTAAAGTATAACGCTAATTTAAGGATGATATTTAATTTAGAATTGTTTTAGAAATATTTTCATTTAAATAAAAAATAGTTTCTAAATAATTATCTTTATATTTTAAAGAGAGGTTCTTGCAAATTATTGTTATCATGTTTTAAGAAATTAATGTTATGTTGTATGTAAAGAATTAAGTATTTAGAAATTATGATTATATTAAAATGTAATAATTATTAGTATGTTATTATTATGTTTAAAGAAATCAATATTTGTTTAAAAGAAATATTTTAGGAATTCATTATAAAGATTTAGTTTTAGAAAAAAAATATATTCCACAATTGAAGTACTTTACATTAATGCATGTTTAAGATCAAGATTATGTAATTAAGTAACGGCGACATATGTAGGGTCATTACAATTGGTATCAGAGTCGGTATCTTGCCATTCTACTCCACGTTGTCATGCGTCTGCTTCGCCATAGTCCAAACAAGTTAAGTTAATTAAATGTTAAATTAAGTTACAAATATGCCGGTACTGTTTTAAATGTTCTCTCAATGCCCGACGGAAAGCCTACCCCCAAGATGCATCAAACTATAGAAAGATGTTTATGGTGCCGACTTCCAAAGTCAGCCTGAAAACACCTAGGATCGTGTGATCATTTGAACCGGCACATCTAGATGTATGACATTTGGAGTACAAGTCTTAGCAGGAATATATGGAGCTACAACCAACGGTTCAAAAGAAAGTTATTGCTAAGACTTCCCTCCTTTCTCCTCAAGATATGATGACATCAAGACACCTTCCAAAAGGATAAACAAGCATCATGCCAGAAAAGGCTTTCAGCCTGAATCATTAGCGAGAACATCGACACATAGTTTGGAAACAATGTAGAAGATTAAGTAGGCATCGTACCACTACGGGGTTAGTAGTGTGACACACCATACTACTGAGTAAGTATATTTATAGTATAAAAAGTAAGATTTATGTATGAACGATATATGCTTCCGATAGGAAGAACTTTATGTTATGTGACTTACTAGAGGCAAGTAAGGTCTCGATCTCAAAACATAAGAATTGTGGAAAAATTTCCCAAATATCTAACTAGATCAAACTGAAAAAATTGTTTTTATCTCTGGCTGTACAAAAAAATGACTAAAACACCCTTAAGACATTGGATTATGAAAACATTTAAAACATGAAAGTTGTAGATCTCATCTCAAAGGTTAAGTTTCATGAAGCATGAATTTTGTAATTCCCATTGGACTTTAAGCTATAAATTTTACAATATTTTTATTTAAAAAACATGAAAAAGAAGAAAACATTTTTATAAGAGATGAATCTAACCCTGGTTCTTCATAAAATTTTAATCCTTGTTAAAAACAAGACTTAATGGTATAAAATGGTTATTTTTAGTTCTAGGTCAAAATTTTTATATTTTGGGTCAAAACTGTAAATCAAATTTTAAAGCATAATTTTTCACTGATTATGACCAATTTATCACACTGTTATGGGCAATAAGTAATTTTAACATTTAGCTCAAATGGTTGTAAGATTGTTCAAAAACCTAAGTTGTTTTAACAAAAACAAAAAAAAATGGCTATAATAGATGTCGAACTTATCATTTTAGCTCAAATTCCTTAAGAGAAGAATGAACCGCATTTTATAGGTCATTGCTTGGATACACTTTAGGTCCGTTTGGTAGTAGATTCGAATTAGTGATTTGATTTGAGTTAGAGTGATTTGAATTATGATTTGAGAGTTAGTTATTTGAATTGTTATTCGAATTATCGTTTGGATGTATATTAAATTTTTAATCTGAGTATGAAATAAAATTAGAATATGTGTTTGGAAAGGTAATGAAAATAGTTTTTGATTTATTAAATAAATCTAACAAAATCTTAATATTAATAATCCCAAAAATAGATAATATGAATTTTAATTTATTCTTCTCTTCACTAGCAACATAATGAAAAAAGAATCATTTCAATTGGATATCAAATGATGAAGTTATGATTTTTTTCCTCAAATATAGGAGAGAGAATTTCAGTTTTTACTGTAGTAGAGATATCCAAGTATCAAAAGTTTAGGGGAGTCAGAATTTTAAATTCTTGATACTCAAAGGATTTGAATTTTTGGGGAAAAAAACATGTATCTTAAAGACTTTTGATATTTAAATCTAAATTTAAGTTTATTGAATACAAAAAATACTCCAAACAAACAACCCAAAAGACCCGAAAGGGAGACTGTTGTTATTTTATTCGCGAGAGTGAAGTGATTAAGAACGAAGCAGGTCTTCAGCTTTGGCCACACAAAACATTAGTTTAGAAAGACGGGAATTACCTTTATACGTTAATTCAAGTAAACAGGCCTCAACAAATCGAAAGGGACATTTTGGATGAGTTTAGGCCCAATTAAAATTTCAACATAGTGAATTCTACATGAGCCAAGCAGATCCAAAGTCTAATTAAAAAAATGACATGTTAGTTAGACATTAAATTTAGACAGGCTTGAAGGCCCAACATAATGATTCACCATAATGATAATTGACTTAGAGTTTAGAATTTAAAAGTAGGCAATTAAATTACTTATAGAAATAAATAATAGTGGATTAAGTTTGAAATAATTGAGATACATAATTTGGCCATGGTAGATGTCAGTCAATTTAATATAGACTTAGATAGATAAGATAAACTTCTACTGATAATCGGGTGTCGCTTAAAGTAGAACATCATGCCGATTAAATTAAACAAAGTGGATTGAAATTGGAGTACATAGTACAATATCCATGTAAGTAACGATCTCACCTATGATATGAATAGTTTCAAATAAAATGCTCATATCTTTTATAAAGATTATAAATACATGATTATGCTTTATGTTATAGTATGCGATGCTATATCATATTATATACTCATTAATAAGTCCAATGATACCTATAAGAACAAATTAAGTTTGAGTATCGTATCAACCTCTCGAATGAGAGGCTTATGTTTAAGTATAACATTAGATCACCGTATGAACACTCGGACGAATAAGTTTAATAAGTCATTACATCTAAGCATAATCGGCACATGCATATTTTATTATATGTCTTTTCAATTGTTTTGCGAGACATAGTTTCTACTTGCTAAATGAAAGCTTATCCAAATATGTTTATATTGTAGGAAAGTAACCTGCTGATAACAATTAATAGGCAGTGGCACAGTGGCGGATGATCAGTGTGGAGTTTGGGAGATGGATACCGCTTGCTTTTAATTCTGTAATTAGTTTTTAATAATTATCTTTTAAATCTTATGTAAAACTGTAAAACTCTAAAAAGGTGTGCATATGTTTTGGGTGACTGTTCAACCATTTTAATGTCACTATTTTTATGCACCTAAAAGAAAAAATAATAATAACAAATAGTTTGATTAAAAATTAATTAGTAAGCTATTTAAAATAGTTTTTTTAAATGCTCCACAAATGTAAGTAATTATAATAAGTATAAGTTTCAAGTAGTTAAGTGACGACCACGTAAATAAGGTTATTACGCATATTATGCCACATTTTCAAAAATTATGCTTATTCATCCCACATTTAAAAAAGTTTACATCACACTATAATTTATATTACACATTTAGTTATTCTACAAATGTTTATATTAGAACGGTCTAGAGAAATACTTAGACATCATTTTTTTATATTAGAACGGTCTAGAGAAATACTTAGACATCATTTTTTTCCAAAAAAAAATACTCAAAACACCCTATGTTTGGTTAAAATACCACTTTTGTCCCTTTTATTGTGAAAATGTACAAAACATTCTTTGTGTTTTGAAAATCATACACAAAATAACCTTTGACGAGATTAAACTTCAAAAAACAAAATTATTCTTCCCAATCTTTGCTAAATATAATTTAAAACATTATTAAACTAAAATACTAAATAAAATTGACACTAAAGAGTTAAAAACTCTAAAAATAATTGAAGTATTTGCGTAGTTGAAATATTTATTTGAAATTCTTTTTGTTTAATTTTTAACTCAAGTTATTTAAAATAACATTAAATATATATCGAGACAGATAATCTTGAAATTTTTAAAAATTAATTGCTTGGAAGTTATTTTAAGTATGATTCTATGAACTCATAGGATATTTTAGACATTTTAAGAATAAGAAGGGTAAAAGTAATATTTAAGCAAAACACAAGGGTTTTTGGATTTTTTTTTCTACAGATCTGGATAGATAGGGACTTTTCTAAAGAAAACCTCACCAGTTCTACATGTTTACAAACCATTGAATTTTATCAAAATCTTATTTTTTTTCTGTAGGCCTGGTTGTTAAAAAGCTTTTATTTATATATATATATATATATATATATATATATATATATATATCAGTGGATATCTTTTTCAGTTTGCGCTGGGGAAATTACCATAATGCTGTTGGATATAATAGGAGATAAATAAGAGGTCCCGCTTGAGTGGCTCTCACGTTGTATCTCGTGGAGTCAGCTCCCTACTCAATCCAATTATATATATATGAGGTTAAATAATTCAATAATCAATTGATCATCACCTATGTCGAAACTCAACTATTTCCCAATGTATCCTCTACATTCTCCACTTTCCCACTTTAGCCGTTTGGAACCACGATTCAAATCATGGTCCATGGTTCAAACTCAATTTTTAACTGTTTTTTCCTCATGTGCTGCAGTATTTCATTTCAAATTCAGTTTTCAAACGGCTTATATATAGATGAGAATTTCTTGATAGCAAAATATTTTAGGGAAAAATAGTATAAAATGCTAACTAAAATGTTATTCCATTATCCACTATAAAACTTACCATTGATATCACAAGCAATATCTACGCTTCTATACAAAGCAACTGAAATGCCAACCAAACAAAGGCTTGGAGAAAACATGGCCATTGGTAGTTCAAACAAAAGCAAAATTTTCATTACAATTTTAATGTACAAAAACATGATTTGAATTAGTAACACACGCAATTTCATTACATTTTTCAAATATGTATTTTTCACTTACATGAAAAATTCAAGGCAAAAAGTGACGCAGTTACCGCCAACGGCCATAGTATCACGGTTGTCTTTGTGGGGCGGGCTTCACGAATGAGAAGTCATCTTCGCTTTTGCTATCTTCTTCTCTCCCTTGAGATCCGTTTCTTTCGGTTGCTTCCTCGTCATTATCCACTCTCATGATCACGTCTGTCGCCGACGTTGGGGACAAGAGCTCGGTTTCCATGTCAGATACATCAGTGTCTTCATAGGTCGATGAGCGGGTTGAGTGACCGGTGGTTTTGAAGCGGTGAAGTGTGTGTCCAGAGGAGTGCACCTTGGACATAGTTGAGCTTCCACCAAGAGTTACTGTAGGACTTGGGGACTTGCTTCCTCTCCCTCCATGCTTCTTTTTCACAGCCATGTGCCACTTCTTAAGGGCCTTGGATGTTTGTTCATCAAAGATGGATTTCTTCATCCGTGAACCCATCTGCAACAATCACAATGCAGTTCAATCAACATCTAAACTCTAGAGAGAGAGAGAGCACAACAAATGAGAATTTATTTTTAACAAAAACCTCCCCTTTTTTTTAATCAAAATGCTGCTTTACACCTCATGTTTTCAGAAATATTGCGTCAACATATCCCTTAAGTTTTACACTGCTAGAAACTTCCCAGATGGGAGGTTTTTAAACGACTTTTAGGGAACGTTTTCAACATGAGTTGTAAAATGTAAGGGGTGATTTTAACATGATTTGAACATAGGCTGGAACACAGTATTTTGATAAAACACAAGAAATTTTTTATATTGCCCTATTTGTTATTACAACTATGGTTAAATTCAAAATAAAACACAAGAAATTTTTTATATTGACCCATTTGTTAGTACAACTATGGTTAAATTCAAAATTTTCACTATTGAGAAAATGTTTAGTAAGGAAAGCAAGTGTAACATCTCAAATATACAATGCCTTGTGAACACCTTTGTCAAATGAAGGATATTAGAAATGGTACCTGAGTCACAAGGGCATAGAGTGGAAGTGTGATGTAGCTGCACAAACATAGGACACCAACCCTGCAAAATCCCCGAAAAATGAATCCGATCAACTCAAGATAAATGAAGATTCAACCCCGTGAATTTCGAGTAATTTGGGTTGACTTTTTTTGTCATCAAAGGTTTATGGATAAAACACTTACCCCAAACCTACTTTTATGATGGCAAGCGTGAAATTAGCATGAAAACAAGATTTCAATCCAAATGAATACTGCACAAACAGAATTTTCTTGTTTCAGTACTTTTTAATTAGCCCTAACGCTATATGAACTAGAAACATTATAGTAGAGCATTTGTAATTATGTTAATTGGAAAATAGTTCTTACCCATATCCATAAGAAATATGTTATCTGGAAAGCATTCTGCATACACCAGAAAAATGAATAGCTCTTCAAGAGTGTGAAAGAGAAAATGAAAAGTCAAAAGACGACTTTAGAAATTACAACCATAGTAAATATAAATTCAGATTCAGAATCTACTTTAGAGAGACAATTCAATACCTGAAACAAAGCAAAATGGATAAGATGAAGAACCAAATGGGGCCGACCAAACCAAAAGTATTTATCCGACCCTTGCACTAAGGGAATCCCCTGGACCACTGCATGCCGCTCGGTGATTTCTAGAGCCATCTTAGTCAAGATGGACTGAAGTTCTGTTCCAATAGCTAAGATTATCTGCCATAAATTAAACAGTCATAAACTTTGTTCTTTCAAATAAGCTCAAAAATATTTCGCACTTAAAAAAGGTCACTTACAACAAGAGGGATCAATGCTGCCCAAAATAAAGCTTGCCATCCTGAGAGAGAAATAATCTTACAGATATTCTATCAGCTTCTTTTAGTTAACATATAAATACATAATTATATACTTCAGAAGGAATATCCAAGAAAAAAAAGCTTACCTTTTACATTTAGTAACAAGAAGACAACAAACGATGCCCACAAGACAGGACTGCCAACAATATCGAGAAAAGAAATTCAGAAGAGTAGATGGATACCAAACAGAACCGCATTAGAGTACAAAAAACCAACATAATGATGTAATCAAAGCCATCCAACTCTAATAGAAATGGGACATACCTTACTCCAACTACTGTCTGGAAGTCGTCTTCTAACGATCTCTTGATGTACTTTTGAAAGTTAAATTTACTTCCAGGAGCTAAGTGGAGCTATAGATGAAATTCTGTTAAAAAAAATGAAACTTACAATATAAAAATCTGAAAAAGCTTTAATCTGAGACTCACTGTGATGAATCCATTGCGCACTGTCATGTAGTCGGCCTTACTAACAGACCTGAAAAACTGTCGAAAGAAGCATCCCTGGAAAACATACACTTTTCTATGTTAAAATCACTAGGTTATATATTATACGAGGGCACTGAAAGCTTGTGATGTAAAAGTAGAGGAAAAAAAAAAAGAAGATAAGAGAAGATAAGAGATTTAGAAAGAAAATGAGAGAGAGAGAGAAAAACGAAATAGAAGAAATCAAGGGGGAGAAATTCTTATTCAATAAACCTCAATCGAGTCCGAATTGCTTGGAACAAAGTAAACAATTCATAGGCTAATAACACAATCAAAATAGAAAACTTATAATTAAACACATAAAAGTCTTGTTTTCTGTCAATACCTTATAAGCCATCTCGAGCTCGACTTAAGAGTTGGAGTAATTATGGCTAAAAATTTTGAAGTTATGGACCTATGGTCCTAGCTTTTGGAGCCATGTACATCTATTTTACTGAACAATGAAAAAAATGACAAACAAAAATAAAGATGGCACAAAGAAAAGCCTCTTACAACATAGAAGAACAATGGAATCCGGGTCCAAAAACTGGTATGTGATCTGACAAATGATGTTTCATGAGTAAGTCGGAACCTTGAAGGATCTACTCAGAAAAATAGAGTTTGTTAGCCTATATGAGAAGGTAGATCCAGCTGATTAAAATTACAAAGCACGCTCATTTAGAGTCAAAGGACAGGAGCCCTTGAGCTGTGTAATGATGATACCATTTGAAAATTCATAGTTATGGGTTGATGTTTCTTGCTCCCATTCCTTCCAGCCACGAATCTGTTCAAAGAAACATTAAGTAGACATTCTTTCAGAACACAAAAAAACACGTTTATCAATAACTGCAATTGACTATTAGGATGGAAAGTAGTTTTAGTTGGTTTGTCTTTTTTGTGCCTCATTGGATCATTCTCAAGGTTTCCCCGGCATACACACAACTAGAATTCAATGTTGTTAAAAAATGAATCTGTTCGAGTCACTTGAAACAATTATGGCATCAAGCATTCTTTCCTCCTATAGATTTAACAGATTTGGTATCCCTTTCAGTTTGTAAACATGAATGACAAATAGAAGCTAAACTTTGCAAGCATTGGAAAGAACGTAAACTATTGAATAACAAAACCTTTCGTCCTACTTAAAAAGTCAAACAAACTGCTCTGTCCATTACTGAATTTGATGATTATGGCTGATATCCGCCATCCTATTACTTTCCAATAGTCACTACCAAGTATAAAATACTGATCTAGTGATGAGCTGATTAGAGAATTTTATAACGCCTATTTTTTTTTTTTTATGAAATATGCGACAAGATCAGATGTACAACACTCTACTTATCACAGTTAAAACATGGGCGTCAAAAGTAGCAATGTACAATGACGAGTGCTTAATAACATCCCCGTAAGCTTTATTTTGAGTGACAAAGTAAAAAGTACGCAGGAAATACTCGTACCTTTAGCCTTCCAAGCATCATTGTGATACCACTGAATAGCACATGGAAAACTGCTAAGAAGAATATAAGGATGTGTAACTCGTGCAATCCATCGACAGTAATAAGCGGTTCTTGTCCCTGTTAACAAGAATAAAATAAGTTGTTATTACTTAACATAGTTTGCTTCTCGTTAGTTCATGTGCTACGAACAATAATATGTATAAAATAAAGAGAATAACAGATCTTGGACTTGCATGTGAAAAAATTTAGCTCTAATTTGGTGTAACAAGACAGTCTTCGCACTGCGAATGCTTAGACAAGTCTAGAAAAATAAAAAGGATGATCGTTCTGACATGGATCCAGGTCCAAAGACAAAGATGGGATGTGAGAAAGAGGTTCTAAAATCTATCAAACAAAGATAAGGGCACAAAGTAGTTTCAAAATCACTAATTTGTGAAAAACCAACTTTTGTTTAAGTCAATCACCTTGTGCAATTTTAACTTTAAGGAGGACCTATTTGGCATTTCTTCCTGAGCCCAAAAAGCCGCTTTTGGGAGCGCTTGGAAAGCTTTTTAGAAGACCTTTGACCCTCCAAAAGTGCTTCCAGTTAAACCCACAAAATGAGGATTCTCAAAAAAGTTCTTCTTAGAAGACTAAAAAACCTGTATCATAGCTTTAATAAAGTTTTATAAACTTCACTTTAACATTTTCACTGTTTATTATAAAACTTAAACGTCATTTTAGTCTAATTGAGCACTTTTAGTAATGTAGTTCCAATCACTAACTAAAAGCTATGGCTTTTATTTATCTTCTTTGACCACTTAAAAGCATAAGCAAAAGCAATGCAAAACAGTCCCGTGGTCAGGGCACGAAGTAATCTACACTAGGCCAGGACATGTGATTGTTAAAATAAGCACAACTATCACACTCTCCTTGCTAATAAAGGTACGGAGTTGGGAGGCCAGGCATACACTGAGCAATGGATAGACGTACTTTTTTGCATTTGGTACCATAGCTAGCACCGGCTAAAAATCTGCGCTCGAACCATAAAAGTCGTCGTCGATGTTCTTCTTCGGTAGATTTTTTCACCTCCTTTTTAAGAGAACAGGGCAACATGGTCTCTGCTACGTGTTTAGGAATACAGATTTTGGCAATGTAACTTTGACTAAAAGTCAAGAGCAGTGAAATGAATCCCAGAATCATCAGCTCTGCAATAGTCTCATTTGAAAGTCAACTATATATGTATCCCGAAAATTTCCATTTCATCACCAATCCCAATAATAAAACATGACAATGTAAGTTTAGTGAGAGTTTATTATTACCAGCTTTAACCTTCTCAAGGGCTTCAAAAAGAGCTCTCTTGTGCCTTTCTGTAAACCACTGAAGTGAAAATTTTATAGGATTAGGAACAAATAGTTAGCCAAAAGAACTCCATATAACGACATTATAAAAATCAACATAACTGTTTGACCCACTAAGTAGTCTAGTATCTCAGCACCAAAAAAAAAAGTAGTCTAGCAGAAGCACTCAAATTTCCACTTCTAGAGTCAACTTTACAGGGGAAAATCAAAAGAAAACTGCCGACCTGATCTTATTTAAACGTCTATGAGGTTGTCAATGAAAAAAAAGAACTAATTTAGACAACAAAAATTTAATGGCTACATAAGTAGAAAGGTCCAAACTTGCCTTAGAGAAGGTAGGCAATGAAGAATTTTGTAATTAACTCTGAAGTGTATAAATGCCTAACTCAGATTTCTACCAGTAACGTCAACATTTTATAGAACGTGGAAAACAAAAATGAAAAGAGCTTATTATGGAAAAGACTACCAATTTACACACTACAATTCTTGAACAACTTGGAGTCACGTCTTCTTTTGGCACTATTACCGATACGAGAATAATGGAAAATTTTGGATTCAATTGTCAACTGTTCCCATCGGAAATAAGATTGACTATGGATTCAAGCCAGAGCACATAGTTTCATAAAACCAAACTAGAAATGAGCAAAAATGCCAAACATTAGGTGTTAAACTTTTAGGCAATAATCTGGTAATAACGAACTAACTAACTGATTCTTCCCATGAAACTTTTCAATTAATTTTCTGGGTTTGATTCCAAAAACAAATCTTTGGTTCCAACTCCCATCTTCAATAAAGGAACCACCAATAAAAAAAGGAAGGCAATGAAGAATGTTGTGTAATTGAATTTAAAGTGAACCTAAATTCCTAACTCAGATTTCTACCACTTAAAAGTCAACTTTTTTTGGTAGAAAAATAAACAAACATGGATGAAAATAGTTGATTGAAGTGAATTTACATAACAAAAAATAAATGGTTGTAGCTAACTCAAAAAGAACATAAATGCCAAACATAAAGTTAAAAACTTTTTGACAATAATCTGGTAAAATAATAAGATAACTGACTCTTCCCATCAACCTCTCCAATTCTCTCTCTGGGTTTGATTCCAAAACCACAAACAAATCTTGGGTTCCATTTCCAATCTTCAATGAATGAACCACAAACACTTGAAAAGAAAAAGAGAGAAACAAGAGAGAGAGAGAGAAGTGAGAAAGGCACAAACCGTTCCAAGCTTGTGGAGGACCTTTTCCAAGACTATGGAGATGATGATGATGACGGCGCAAACGCCGGCGACGGCCCACGTGGGCGTCTGATCGAGCTTTCTTGACTCGGAGTCCGAGGATGCTGCCATGGTGGCCGTAACTGCCATTAACAGAACAACTACCCATAAACTCCAACACAAGAAGATGTAGTTGAACTTCATCGTTTTCCGCTAAACAAACAGAAGACGCTACAGAGAGAAAGACAGAAAAGAAGAGTGAGAAAGAGGAGAGAGGAGGCTCGGCTAATACAAAACAATCCCGAAAGAAAGTAGTTTTCTCAAGTATTTTGTTTGACAAATGACTCCGGTTTTATTTTGTTTCTTTTGTTCTGTTTCTTTTCTTTCTTTGTTTCCTGTATATATACGTCATAATTGTTGCTTGGGGGATATTAAAGAAGAAAGAAGGCATGGAACTACTGGGTGATGTAAATAGGTACATTTATTGGGGGTTGACTTTGTATCGTATCCAGCGAGAAACTTTTAAAGCGGTTATATATATAGGTATATGTACTCATCAAATATATATATATATATATATATATATACACATAGATATATATATATTTCTACTTTCTCTCTCTTTGATTGACTAAAAATTTAAAGGCAAAAAAAGGGGAAGAAAAACCATTTTTATAGTAATTTTTTCCATACGATTTTTATCGAAATTTTGTTTTGCTACACTATTTGATTTTGATACTACTTTTTTCTGACAAATGATCATAATTTTTTGTTCAAGTTTTTATTATTTTAATTATTATTATTATTATTTAAAAAAGAATTCTCTAATATAATATGAAAATAAATTATTATGTAAGTGTAGCAAAGTTTAACGAAATATTCAGTGTGTCAAGGTTTGTTTACTCTTTGTTTTGAATTTTAGCGTAAAATTCTCAGGCAGGGAATTACCAATTTCAGGATTTCTTTTTATTTTCATTCTGCGTCTTAATGAGGTAAAAATGATGGGGATAAGGTCAAAGTTGGGGGGTAAAGAACTTGTAAGAGAATTACTTAAAAAATGAAAATTTGGTACTCTAGGAAAAAAAAAATTGCCATTGATTGAGCACTAAACGGCTGCTTCCGTTTACACTCTTTTTTTTGGCCTCATCTGGGAGTCCGCGTGATTGAAGGTCAAACAAATACAGTGGGAATAGGACTGGCCTTTGATGAGCCAAGTTTGGGACCAAACCAATCCAACACAACAACTGGTCCCACCATGCTTGCTTTGGGTCCCACCCAAGCAACTGCACCAAATTGCTGCTATTACCCCGCCATCCCTTCGCCTATGGTCCAAAAACATGGCCTTATCTTATTTATTATTTCATTTGAAAAGGAATGCCAAGGAAAAAAAAAATCATTCTTCATCACCCCTTTATTATTATCTCTTTTCGAAAAACAAAAAAAAAAAATCATCCATTTATTGTCACGTGACTTAAGTGTCGTTGAGCCCCACCAAATTCTTAGGGCACTCTTAAAACCTAATTGCACAGATTGCATTCTTTTTTTTTTAATTGGAGTAGTCGCACATGACCCAATAAGATATTATCTGTCATTCACAATTAATAAGTCCCACTCTAACAAATGATAAGACATACTACGGTGGCACCATCTTTATGGGATACCGTGTGACGTCAAAACTCCTTTAATCAAGGTCAATTTTTTTACAATCAAGCTTTTCCAACGGGCTTATGCACTCTTTTGCGCATGTATCGTGTTTCATGTCCACGAACTTCACTCACAACCAAGTCTCACATACAAACATCATGGCCAGATCTAGGTGCAAGGCCCTATGCCTCGAGCACTCGCCCACCAATAGGCTTGTAGGTGTCCTCTTGATGCCTGACACACGATTGCTGGCCACCCAAGATCGTCCACCCCTCGGTAGCACCTATGCCTTCCTAGCCCAAGGCCAACCGACTCTTTTTCGATTCATCTCAATTGTAGACATAACTCCTGTGCATCATAGCCCTAAGGGTTGCCCAAGGCCCTAGACGAAGTCCTAGGCTAACTAGCACTAGACTCGCAAGCATGTTTCTAAATGATTCTTATTCGACTTTGCAGCCCCACACTAGGGCGCCTGTTCAAGCCGCATCATCCTTTTGGTGTTATCCTTTTGAGGCTATGTTGTCTTGTTGTTGGAATGCCTTAGGTATGAAAAAAAGATCTCAAAGAAGGGATCTGCTTAGGAAAAATATTTTTTTCCTCTTTTTGTCGTACTGTTAACATCATTGTAGAATTAAAATCATAATATACATGTGTGTGTAAATATAGTATAATTTTAACAAAACTTGACTGATCAAATAGTATATAGGATATGGTTGTACTATGCTGAATGTGACCATAAACAAGTAGGTGTTTGATATAGGACTTCTTTGGCAAGACCTTTTAGAACTTTTTTTTTTTTTTTTTTTGAGAAAAGCTTCTATCTCTAAATGTGACTTATCCAGAAACATCTTATAAGAAGCGTATTGTTGTTCCTTTCCCATGATTCATTGTAATTTAAATTTATAAATTTCATTAGCCTTGTATAGCTCCATTGTTGTCCCTTTTCCGTGATTTATTCTAGTTTTTAGTGCTTATTAGTAAATTCCAATATTGAAATTTGTCTCAGCAAGCTCTTTAAAAAAAGTATTCATTATTTAGTGACAACATAGTTTGAGGCTTAATTTAGCAGTAAATTCACCCTTGCCCAAGCATTGAAATTACCGTTTGAATCTCCAATCTTGAGTTCAACCAAACAAAATGTGCGGTAATTTTTTTTTTTTTTAACGGGTTATAAAAATTGTACATCCTCTTTTTCTTTCCATTCATCGCCTTCTAACTTGACCAACTGTAAAAAGGGTTATTGTATCCATTCCATGAATAAATAATTAAAATTGTGCCATGCCTGATTCCATGACAAGAAATATACTTTGCACGTTGATGAAGAAGTTCTTTAAACTAAACAACAAAACAAAAAATAACAAACCTTATTCACCAATTGCTATTTAAATATTGAGAGAGATGATCTTTGCTGTATATTATTTTATTGAAACCTACATTGACTAAACAAATGTATTTGATGCCATTTCTTTAGTTATGTTGGAAGACAGTTTAGGATCTGTAACTTTATGTATTTATTTCACATTAATGATCATGTTTAATTTGCTTTTAAAAGCATTCATGACAATGTTAATATGTCCCGAAAAGAGGTCTCTTTAGCTGTAGCTTAACCAATTAAAAAAACGAGTCAGATTTTGGCTGCCTTTCAATTAAATTTTAACATATAAGTGATTTTTTAATTACTTTTAATATTTAAATCCCATTCATACGTTTAAGTTGTTGAATTTAAATGATGTGTTAAAATCTAATTAGAGGAGACAGTTAAGGGAACAAGAAAATGAGACAATAGACGTAGACTTTTAAAAAACTATTTGTATTATTGGAGAATTATTTTATTGATCAGAGAGGAAAAAAAAAACCCTTATAGCATTGCGTAAAAGCCAAATTGTCATATTTTATTAAATTTTGTTTTAATACTTTCATGTACGCATGCTTGTCATAAAAGGGTATAGTGCGGACCTCATTGGTAGAGTTATGTGTTTTACCCTTAGATCTTACCAAAATAACTTAGCACTTTTTTTTAAAGATTTGATGGCTAAAAAAAAGACACATTCATATATGTTACTTTTTGGCATCTTGGTAGAAGCCTTCATCATGAAATTCTCCTACAAATTTTTTTATTGCACTGACTATGGCATTTGAAATGGCTTAAATTCTTGACCTTGATATGACTCACATTTTAAATATGTTGATGTTTCCAAACTGTAATTTTGATATATGAAATTTGGGTCAAAATTAATGGGAAGGATTCTTTGTTCAATTGAGGGATTCAATCTACTTTTGTAGCTCACCAAAATTTTTACAATGTGAAGACAGTTCATTTTCAGATTCAAATCTCTCGTGAAAACGTGTGGGTCTGGGGTGAGATGAAAGGTGAAAGAATCTAAAGGAATGAATTAGTAGTCGCCCAAAAAAAAAAAAAAAAAAAAGGTAGTGGTCAACATGATCCAAATCCAACGAATCTTGTTATAGTTCAATAACACTACATTTCATGTTTAATAGTTTATATACAACTATAAATACACGTTGCATAATTTGGTGTTGGTGTTGGTCAAAATGGTGGTTGAGTGGAGCCCAGCAGAGGGTTAAGTAAAGACAACAAAAAAAATAACTATTAAATCAAAAAACAAAAAAGGATAATTAGTTTAATTTATTACTCAAAAATTTCGGTGCTTGCAAGATGAAAAAAGAAAATAGAGGCAACAACGGAAGGTGAATAAATTAATGCTGGTGATATTCATCCAATTGGTGACAATGACATTTAAGTTTTGATTCTTAAAGAACATATTTTATTAATAATACATGCATAACATGATAACATGTAGTATTTATCTATGAATAGAATAAGTTTATTATTAGAAAAAGAAATAATAATATTGATAATAGATCCATATATAAGGTGGATGCTTGCAAATAAGCCTGGGTGTTGATCCTTTCTCATTTTGACAAATTATCTCTCAAAATTTTAATTTTAGTAATTAATTAATTAATCCTCTAAACTTTTAAAACCCTAGCTGAATCTAGTTTAAATTGGTAGTGGAGAGAAAGACGTTAACGTCAAAATTAAAAGTTTAGAACACAATTTGCCAATACATAAAAAAAGTTTAGGGATAAAGTATCAAAAATACGATATACACTTAAGAGTATTTTCCTCACCAATTTAAACGGATTTATTAAGACGGATCAAATTACAAAGGTTTCACTAATTTAGGGAAAGGGCAAACAGGCAATTATTTGAAGGATAAAATCTCTATAGAAATTATGCATGAATTCTTTCCACACCTAATGAACGTTGCATTTGATGGTCATAAAATTTCATGTCAAGTTTCTTAGCAAAAAAATAAAAAAAAAAAAGAGAAAAATTATAGTGTCAGGTGATACCACTATATATTAATTAAAAAAACAACATAATATAAACATAAATGTTTATACCTATATAGAGTGGCGGATGAGAGCTTTTGTTTAATGAAAATACTATAAAAATAAATAAAGATAATATTTTATTGAATGGATACATAGTTATCTATTTTTATTATTGAGTGAAGACATAATTATATATAAATAAATATATATATATATTATAAAAAAAAGGCATAATAATACTTTTAAATTATTCAGTAGGGACAGTGTTATAATTTTTTTTCCTACAAATTAGGGACATTTAAAATTTAAAACATTGAGTGGAGTACATATCAGCTGCCTATATATACACGCGCTATATTCTGTTGAACTAGGAGTTTTTTTTTTATTCTTTTTTGTTCAAATCTTTGAGCTAGCAATCAATTGCCAAATTCATTCACTCGATAATTTCGAACTTCAAAGTTTGTACTGTCGGCAGCCATGAGATAAAACTTCTTAGGAAGACGATTACATTTAAGAATAAATAACTGCATAATGTTTTCACTAAAAAACAAAGAAGGGAACTGCATAACATTATGGACCCAATGTCATCATTATTCAAATAGACCGTTTTATAGTTTAGGCATATTAAAAAAAATAGCCCAGTTGGTAAAAGTGAGGCAAGTTAAATTAGAGATCTTATGGTCAATGCTGAAAATAGCTAGCATTTTATAAAAGAAAAAAAAATAGAAAACAAAAGACAAGAAAAAACAAGAGGGAATACTCCAGTACGGTTTGCAAAAATAATATATTTATAGGACATGATTTTTAACTCTTAGATTTTTACCAATTTCCTTTAAATTGTTATACTTTAGTTAAATTATCATATTTTTTTAAGAGAAATATAGTCCAAAGCATGAAAAAGATAATATAAATATTAAATACCAATTCTTACAAAAAATCCCTACTACATGAAACACGATGCTAACAAACAACCAATTTTATCAATTGAGACAGATGAAGTTCAAAGGAAAATACCATCTATCGAGCTCCACAAACCTAAGAACACCCAAAAATGTACACTAAAATCCGACACATGATTTAGTTCTTATTAAAATTACAAGTAATTTAATAGTAATTTACTCTTGACACCTTACCACTAATAATAATGATAACAACAACAATAATAATAAACTACAATAGAATAAAAAGCCAGATGTTAAAAATGCATTTCTTTTTTTTTTTTTATCTTATTATTTTTCTTTATTTTATTCTCTAGACTCTGTTAGACTTTCCTTTGGTTGAAGCATTGCAAAGCCAAAAAATTCTCGTGGATTATTTATGCTCTAGTTTCTAGCTCTCTTGTATAGCTTAATGCTCCCAAATCCCGTTATTACCATATTAATTCACCATTTTTTCTTCTTCATTACCAAGAAATTAGAGAAATTATAAAATAATGATAACAAACCCCATTAGTCTTCACTCACAAATTTGGTAGCTAAGTGTGAAAGTGGATAATATATGTATAAACTCCATTAGTCTTCTTTATCGACAGGGGAAAAAAAAAAAGGAACTCCATTGGTCTTCTCTCCTAACCTCTTGAAAATAAATAAATAAACCAACAAACAATTTAAAAGTCATTTCCCAGCCAAAACAAATGTCTTTTTGTCTGTTTTTGCAACTTGCAACATCTTCGGGCATCTCCATATATTCTAATCATAATTATCGCCATAACTTTCTTGGTTTTTTTCGTTTGTCTTTCCTTATTTCCATTTTGACACTGTCACTTTTTAGTTGCCCATAATGTGGCAATTGAGTTTTTGTAATATAATTATAGTAAGTAAAATTCAACATATATATATATATATATATATCCCTTTTGTGTGGCCTCTTTGTAGGTGCCGTTAAATAAATTGGCCTCACACCACCGACAATAGTCTTTGTTGTTGGTTTGTAGTTTAAGAATTGTTCAGGTCCCAAATTCTTTTATCAAATTTCAATACTTACAAATAATGATAATGATGTGACAATGAATTTGTCAAGCTAAATTTGCATAAAGAACTGAAGTATCCTTGTCTATACGAAAAAAGAAGTGTTCCAGTAAAAAAAGAAACCCCTGCACAGAAGGGTCAAATACGGTACTTCCTTTTTTTTTTTTTAAATTTATCAATGTTGAAATAATTTCTTTTCAATTTCCTTCGTAAATACGTTTAAAATATTATTTGTCAAATGTATCTTTCATGAATATTTTTTTTTTAATGATTGCTTATTAAAATGTTTTTCTGAAGTGTGCCTTTACTTAAATATGGTTTTCATTCTTTTTTTTTTTATATAGGACGAGGAGAAACGCTACCTATTTTTGAGTGGGGCTGAGCGTGACTCCAACCATCGACCTATGATTAGAATGGAAGTACTTATAACCAACTAAACTGTTCTCGCTTATCAAATATAGTTTTCATTCTCATATGCACCTTTTAGAAATTTTAACGGTTCCAACTAAAATAATTTCACTTTCTTCAGCGTGCTCTGCATATATACCATGTTCGACTAGGACACGTGCTTGATTGAAACATGCATTTTGATGTCTACATACTATAATTATAATTTCTTTATGATTTTTGATTATGACAACAACGTTAAGTACATTTATGCTTATGACCATCTATTATTGACTATAGATATCTTTATAATATAAACATGAAATACATTTTTGTCAAAGGATTACAAGTATGACCGGTTTGTAATTCATGATTATCACATGATAAGGATACCATGCATGTGCCCGGAAAATTTGTATAGCTGTTTTTATGCAACTACGTAAATTTTTCGTATTAAATTGTTTAGTCGTGACGATTATGTAAACTTTTTAAAAGTTTTAATCTTTCCATGTTTTTATATTATGGTTTTGAATATGTAAATTAATACGAGATTGGAATCTCCTTCTAGCTAAGTGATGGCTAGTAGAAGACCACGTTAATTTAGTCCCAAATTGGAATAAAATTCTTTCGAATGGATCCTAATATTGGAGATGGGAATGGAAGAACGAGGGAATTAGACTATTATTTATTAAGAACAAAAATAAATAGACTAAAATATAAAAATGTTAAGCAAATAGCTAATTTAAATTAAAACAAAATTTATTTTGGCATAAAATGACATATAGAAAAACACAAAATAATAATAAGATAATGAAAAAACAAAAAGAAAGAGAAAAAAAAAAGAAAAAATGAGGAGATTAAATTAAAAATTTAAGTATTTAAAAAGAGCACGTAACTCAAAAAATACTATTACTTAAATATTTTTGAAAGTATGATATTTGCTTACGTTAAGAATTGAAACTGTGTTGTTTAGTGCAATTTCTCAATGGGGATAACATAAAATTATGGATAGTGTGTAACACCTGCTAATTTTCATGTAACAGTTATGACAATTATGTAATAGATTAAGTAATATTAAGTAACGACGTTAAGTGTTATTTTTATGATATGTGTATGATATATGATATAATGGTGCTAACCATTTTATTTTAAGTGTTATGGCAGGTGATGCTCACGTGGAATTGATGTGCTCAAGTGTTCATGTTATTAATGTTATATGTTTAATCATATTTTTATTGAAAATTTAATGTTATGAATGATTTTTTTTTTATGTTAGGGTAGATCGGCAGGCCGGACCATTTAGATCGGCAGGTCAAAATGACCCTCCTCAGAACGGCAGGTCGATGATATATCGTCGGCAGGCCGGACTTCAGGAATCGGCAGGCCGAAGGGAGAGATCGGCAGGCCGAAAGGAGAGATCGGCAGGCCGATGATAACTGACAAGCAATCAGCAGAAATTTCATAAAATTTGTGATAAGGTTGATTTTGTGATTGGATGATTTATTTTGAATAATTGACATAATTATGGAATGATTTCTTTAATTTTGGTAAAGAAGCAATTGACTTTTGATTGATTTGAATTAATTGATAAGTTTTCCCGTATTACAAAGGCAAAATATGGTAACTGAGTCAAAATATTCAACTCTCCCTCAATCCTCTCCACTTCCCCATGAATTACGTCTTGAAATTAATAAGAAAATTCTGATTAATGTGAAGAGTGTAACGTAAACGAATTCATTTTTTTATAACGCTCTTTTTCTCTCTTTCTCCCTTTCACGTATTTTTCTCTCTCTCACGTTTTCTCTCTCACTCTCTCCCTTTTCTTCACGTTTCTTTCTTCTTCTTCCTCTCAGATTTCCCCTGCTATTATTTGTTAAAAATATCATAATTCCTTTGGGCTAATTCGAAGGAGCTTGAAGAGAAATCGTTTTAAGGTAAGAGTTTAATTTTTTTTCAGCATGTCTGAAATTTTTCTCCTTAGTCCGACTATAATATCTCCGTCTAGGAATGTCATTTTGCTCTGAAATTTTTATATGTTATTTATGCATGTGTTATGTGATATTCCTCCAAGTTTCACATTATTTCAATTTTTTTATAAAAAGTTATGAATTTTCTTCTCTCCGTCACTCACAGTAAATTAATGCTGATCGATTGTGTTGCACATATGCATAGGTGTTGTTTTTTATGCAAATGAATGTTGTTGTGCACGAAATTTGGTAAATATGTTCATGTATATATTAAATTAAGGACTGAAAAATATGGTGATGATTTGATTAATATTTTATGAGTTATGAAGTTTTTATGGATGCTAGATATTTAGACTGTTTAAACAGTAAATTTGTTAAACTTTTATTGTGTAATGTTTTTGTATGACTATATAATTTTATTTGGAGATGAGAAATTTTGTGCTACTGTAAGTGTATGTTAAAATGAT